>VWRL01001568.1:0-26409 GCA_011833715.1 Carcinoscorpius rotundicauda | reverse complement strand
ACCAGTTTAAAATGCGACTAGTGTAATGATATTATGCATTAAAAGTATACTCAGACTGTGATAAAAACGTTCAAAATGGGATTATGTTTGTTACAAATTACCTGCTTGACTTTCTGAGCCTTTTGTGTATGTTTTGAGTATTACGTCGTAAGAACCAACAGTAATCTTTCGTCTTCACAAGATTCCATTGTATAAGTATCTTGGTGGAACTAGTCACTACACCCATTGTTTACTGAATCTCGATCATCAAGCATATTATACCAGTAGAATAATAAGCAATAAAATTGTCAATTATGCAAATAAATCTTTGTTTGCAAACTTATTATTAAGGCTATTTAATGTTTTTGCCTTTCTTAAAAAAAAACGATTTCTTGAATTCATTTCAAAAGTAAGTGTTTTGTTTCTTCATTTTCATATCTTGAATATATAAACTATCATCACTTACAAATTTTGTGTTATTCGAGCGAAATATAAATTAAATTATGTTACTTATGTATACAAAATAATATATATATTCAGTTGTTCTGGGGCCAAGCGTTTTTCATTGTTTTCAGTACAATCGTATCACGCCACACCCAGCACGTCACACTCAGAAATATTGTTCGCGGTTAACGAGTGTTTGATGCGTGCGTGGTTGGGGAGATATCGTGTGAGAGGTAACTGAGGAAGGTTGCAAAATTCGGTGGAAAATGTGCGAGATTTGTTGTATTATGAATTGAAACTCTGTATAATTCTTCTTTTTTCCATTTTTGGAAACATAATTTGTTTATTTTTTGTAATATTGTTCGTAATGATTATTATTATTATTACCATTTAAATTATAAGCCTAATGGATTGACAGACTTAGGCTTAGCGTTGTACTTGTAGGACCTTCTCGTAAAAGTATTATTTATAACGCATACGGGATTGGACTTCAGTTTTCAAAACGGCGGTGGTTGTCCGTATTTTATTGGACTCTTGCTGATCGTATATTGATCATGGGTTGTTGTCTTAGCGAAGAAGTAAAGGAACAGAAAAGAATCAATCAAGAAATTGAAAGACAACTTCGTAAAGACAAACGTGATGCTAGAAGGGAGTTAAAATTACTTTTATTAGGTTAGTAATTTTATTTATTTTTTACTGCTACTGACTAATTTTGTTATGTTTAGGTCTGGTTTAAGGCGAACCTAACATAATTATACTTTAGGTTATTTATTTGTTTTAGACTTTCATTTTATAAGTTTATTAAGTCATGGGAGTTACACTTGTGATCTTAAACTTGGAAATAGGAATTAGAGTGTATATTTTAACAGGGAGTTGGATTACACGTACTGGACAGTTGATGAGGGTTTCCAGTTTCTCTGGTATGAAAACATTTCTTATGATTCCATAATTTTCTCTTTTGCCTTTTAAAATTTATAATATAATGGGAGTTTTACTCTGTATCATTGATTGTGTATATGATAGGTCGTAACTGTGCTTTTATATTTAAAGTGATGTGAAAGTGGTAAAGAACATGCACATTCTTCTAATATATGTGTAAAGTTATAATAGTAATACAGACAACATGCAATTAAAGTTCTAAATTGAAATGTTTGGTTGTTCTTACCCAAACCTGTCAAAGTTGTATAAGTACTATTCAGTTTTTCAAGAATAAAATCTTTGGGTTTAAGAGTTGGTACAAGAACTAAAATTAAAAAAATTGATAAAATATGCTTAAAAATTTAAAGTATAGCTTTTGATCCCTTTCAACCACACATAAAAATAATGATTAAATCATGCAAATTTCACATTGTCTATCAAACAGTTATTCTTTTTGAATGGAGAAGATATTGTATGTTCAACCATTGTAACTTATATTCTTAAGTAGATCATTTAATACATTAATTTTAGAGATGAATCTGAGATCACCGTCACATAATTTTTCCCAGCTCCAGTTTGTATGCTTCAACATCAGTTGTGTGCAGTGGTTGAACAAAAGAAATTGAGAGTGTGTTTTGCTGATTTAAGAAATGTTTAGTTATATATGTTATTAAAAATTACAGATAACATCACACAAAATATTTAACATACTCTGTGGAAAAGAAACTTCCAGTGCAGAGAAAATATGAAAACATGACATGTTTTTCAGACAGCATGTTTTTTCTACATCAATATTTTAGTTATATTATTAGAAGATATGAAAGTCAGTTCTGCTAAATGCAAAATTTTGTTGATAAACAAGTTTCTGGTGACTACATAAGTAGCATTAGTTTACCTTCTATTTGTACCTGCCCGTTTTGTATGTTCATGTTCTTGTAACATAAAGCATAGTTTAGTTGTTGATGGACAATAAATTGAAATATTTTTTAAAAATGGTTTGTAGACAGAGTAAATTTGTAAAAAGAAACTTTTTGTTAGATTGATTAGATGGGGACATTTGTTGTTTTGGTTTTGTGAAATCAAATAATGCAGTAAATACTGGGTTAAGTCTTGTAGCTGTTTAGGTGCTAATTTAATAAGTAAATATGATATACACACATTACCATTTGTTTTAGTTTCAAGATGGCACATTCACGTGTCTTCTCTATTGACACGAGTCATGAAGGCAGAAGCACATTCATGAGAGAACTGACAACTTTTAAGGAGTGTTTGATGTCTGGAGAAAGAAAATTTAAGTTTTTCTCTGTTCTCTGTGATTTCCAAATATAAAGTTGAATACTTCATTCTGTGAAACATTTTATAACAAGAATTTCTTACAATTTAAAATACATACATTAGATATCTTCAACATGTGAATGTTCCTTCAGAGAGGGGAAAAAAAAATATCAGATGTGCTTTTCCCTATCAAAAATGTCAAATTTGGTGCAGATTTGATTAAACACATCTGTGTAAGTCAGGAAGTGGACATAACCTGACCAGGTATGGAAGTTTAAGTCAGGAACTGGACATAACCTGACCAGGTATGGAAGTTTAAGTTAGGAACTGGACATAACCTGATCAGATATATAAGTTTAAGTCAGGAAGTGGACATAACCTGACCAGGTATGGAAGATGTGGGAAAAAATGTCTGTTCTGAAAAAGTATGCCAGATCTTTGAGATGTCCTTGTTTGCTGAATGTAAAATATCAAATATTTGGGTTATTTTTTGTGAAATAAAGAAGTTTTGTACATTAACTTTTACCTTGTGATAATGTGATTTCCCATACCAAAGTTGACATCAAAGTTTCTGGATAGTAACATTTGTAAGGTTGGTGATACCATGTATACAAGAATAAAATATTTAAAACTATTTTAACTTGGTAAATACATGTACATACTGTATCATTTTTTCAAGTATTTAACTTTTTTTTGTGTCTTAATTCGGTGCATCTTGTACTTGATTTAAATATTCTTCCAATATTTGTCCATTGCACAGATTTTGGGATGGATCAAAATGTAATAACTTGAATGCCTTTAAATATGTCTTGTAATGACACAAATATGTATTTTCTTTCTTATAAAAGTGAAAAATTTTACTAATGTTTAATCTTGTAACCCAGGTAAGGTTTGTTTGGAGTTGTGCACAAGGCTACACAATGGGTTACCTGTGTTCTGCCCACTGTGGGTATCTAACATTGGTTTTTAGTTACTCTCTACTGTTTTTTAATGGGCTTAGTATAATATACACAAGTTAATCTACATATTTCCACATGTTAAGTATTTGCAATATAACTTTTGATACAACATGTGTATCTTCACAAAATTTGGTAGAGTTTTAGAAACTATTAGTTTTTTTGTCTACAAAAAAATCAGTATTTCGATATATTTTTTTAATTTGTGAAATATAAAGTCTGTTTTTCTACTCTTTTGAGTGCAAGGTGATTTAAGGTTATGATTAAAAAGTTTCCTCTGTGCTCAAATTTCAAATATTTAAAACCTCCTAAATATATTTCAAATGTTTTTTCTGTAAGACTTTTTATTTTCTATACTTAAAATTTGAGGTCTGTCAATTGACCAACCTTGCAACCATCATTAAAAAAAGATGTAAATTTGTTTTCATGTTAGAATGACTACATATTATAAAACAAAAATATAAGTGTTTAGTTTTAGTAGCTTAAGTCTCACAACATTATATTTTATATATTGACCTTTTAGTCATGCCTAACTAACATTTACATAATTCGCATCAAATCGTTGCATGTGCACTCATGTCATAGTATCCAATAATATAAAACTAATCTTTAGTCTTTCCTGTCTCGGTTGTGTTTTATTAGACTAATTATTTGTAATATACAGTCACATTTCAATTATTATAAATTATATATGTTTATAGATAATTACTGTTTAGAAATAAATTATGAAACCTGTTTTTCTTAATGTAGAATAATCAGGGCAGGAGTAAAACAGTTATCTCTATGGGTGATAACTGTTGAAGTTGATTGCTGATACACATAAGTTATTAAACCTTTTTAACATTTTGTGCATACAGGATGTGAAACAAAATTTGTTTAGGTTTTATATATATATATACAGATGAGTAACCAAAAAAATCATAAATTGCTATATGATACCTTAGAATTCCACCATAATTTATCAAGTTTAATAACTAAGTTATATTTAGGTCTAAAATAAAACTTAGCAAACTGAAGTCACAACCTACCTCCTTGAAATCTTGGTTTGAAATAATGTGATGGCATTTAGCAAGTTAAAATGGCTGAGAAAACCATAAGGGAGAAATTTTAAGCTGTTGATTGGTTATTCACATGTCATATATTGAAGTAAATGTATATAAGAGACAGTTTCCAAAAATGGTAGGAGGTAAAAAGAGTCACTGTGTTTGATTCAGTACATAAGTCATATCTCAGCAAAATAAAAAGGTTTTTATTTTATATATCTTGTCAATATTAGTAATTTGAGTTCCTAATTCACATGAAATTACAGATTTACTATTTTGACATCACAATTTATTTTGACCCGTGCTGCATTCAACATACCGCATGACTTACTAAAATCTGGATTTTAAATGTGCTGTTTTAAAATTTACTTGTAAATTAAGAAATTAACTCTACATAATATTAAAGTTTGAATTATGACATACAAGTTTATACCAATCTTATTGATATAAATGCATGAAATGGTATTTCAGTAAAATTGGGAACAAAAGTCAACAATCACAATGACATGGGCTCTGACCCTTAAATCGTCTTGAAAGGCTAACTGTGATTATCTTGTCCAGTCTTGTTTCTATCACAGAACTGATGTGATTATCTTGTCCAGTCTTGTTTCTATCACAGAACTGACGTGATTATCTTGTCCAGTCTTGTTTCTATCACAGAACTGATGTGATTATCTTGTCCAGTCTTGTTTCTGTTACAGAACTGACGTGATTATCTTTTCCAGTCTTGTTTCTATCACAGAACTGATGTGATTATCTTGTCCAGTCTTGTTTCTATCACAGAACTGATGTGATTATCTTGTCCAGTCTTGTTTCTGTTACAGAACTGACGTGATTATCTTGTCCAGTCTTGTTTCTGTTACAGAACTGACGTGATTATCTTGTCCAGTCTTGTTTTTATCATAGAACTGATGTGATTATCTTGTCCAGTCTTGTTTCTATCACAGAACTGATGTGATTATCTTGTCCAGTCTTGTTTCTGTTACAGAACTGACGTGATTATCTTGTCCAGTCTTGTTTCTATCACAGAACTGACGTGATTATCTTCTCCAGTGTTGTTTCTATCACAGAACTGACATCATTATCTTGTCCAGTCTTGTTTCTATCACAGAACTGACATCATTATCTTGTCCAGTCTTGTTTCTATCACAGAACTAATGTGATTATCTTGTCCAGTCTTGTTTTTATCACAGAACTGACATGATTATCTTGTCCAGTCTTGTTTCTATCACAGAACTGATGTGATTATCTCTCTTCTTTTTCTGTTACAGAACTGACGTGATTATCTTTCCAGTCTTGTTTCTATCACAGAACTGATGTGATTATCTTGTCCAGTCTTGTTTCTGTTACAGAACTGACGTGATTATCTTTTCCAGTCTTGTTTCTATCACAGAACTGATGTGATTATCTTGTCCAGTCTTGTTTCTATCACAGAACTGATGTGATTATCTTGTCCAGTCTTGTTTCTGTTACAGAACTGACGTGATTATCTTGTCCAGTCTTGTTTCTGTTACAGAACTGACGTGATTATCTTGTCCAGTCTTGTTTTTATCATAGAACTGATGTGATTATCTTGTCCAGTCTTGTTTCTATCACAGAACTGACATCATTATCTTGTCCAGTCTTGTTTCTATCACAGAACTAATGTGATTATCTTGTCCAGTCTTGTTTTTATCACAGAACTGACATGATTATCTTGTCCAGTCTTGTTTCTATCACAGAACTGATGTGATTATCTCCAGTCTTGTTTCTATCTAACATGTTTAGGATGAACAATATATACTGAAATTTTCATTAGTAAAAGTTGTAGATTAAAGTACAATTTAATAATCTAGCCACCTCATGATTTTCAGATGTTAGCATTCATTTCTTGTACTTTTTAACATTGAACTAAATCCACAAATCCATCCAGCGAACCTACTTATACTTGCATTTTAACTTAAGCCTAAACTTCAGTTCTAGCGTCCTACTTATAATTTTATTCCAACAGTTAAATCTCGGCAGCATCCCTAAATGAATCTATCAGTGACTTGGTCTTAACCATTATATTCTCTAATCATTCCTGCCCTTCATTGTTTTCCCTTATGAGCACTACAAAGAATCACATTTTCAGTTTTATCCTACAATCCTGGATTGTATAATCTGTTTACTCCCTATTTATCCAAACCATGTTTCATACTGAAGCATCACCTATGACAATAATTTCTACATGTTTCACACTGAAGTGTCCCCTATAACAGTAATCTCTAAATGTTTCATACTAAAACACCACCTATAACAGTAATCCATATGTTTCATACCAAAGTATCATCTATAACAACAATCCATATGTTTCATACTGAAGCATCATTTGTAGTGAGCTATTTGTGCTTGTATATACAGAGTCCAACTTTGAATATGCTGAAAAACGTAGTCACATTCACATTAAGCTCTCTGTACCAGTCTTGTTAAATCTTTTCACTTAAGCATCAGAATTAAGATTCGTACCCTTCAGCTAATATTTAAATGTAGCTCATAAGAACAGGTAAAACAATTTAAGGCCCCAACATTATGGTAAACATACTTAAGGTTTAGGATTAAATAGCAGTTTAATTCTAAATTACTGATCTTATTCTGAAGACAGTTTCAGTTTTTACTTTCATAATTTTCTGCCACCTTAAAAACATTTTTGGATCACAAGCTGTTGTCAATTTCATATATTAATTTCTTAATGTTTAAAGAATTTTAACAGAAAGACTTGTTAGAATTAACTGTTTTGTCATTCTGTGACTTGTTTAGTGTAATTCATATAGTGAAGTTTGTTGTTTTTTTGGGTTTTTTGCACATCCATTCGTTTTGTTTTTCATTGTCATCTGGTATCAACCAGAGTCCAGTTTAATTTCTGTAAGGGAACAAATTATATTGTTATTAACATTGCAGCTGATCATATCACAAGTTGTTTTCAGAATGGAATGAAATCCTTGGCACTTGTGCACAGTGTTGAAATTAAAACCATTTTCAAGTTGTTGACAGTATATGTTTTGACATTTATCATGCCATCTTTAGGAGTGGACTTACGAGACATTTCACACATGAAGATGTGGTAAATGTTGAAACATGTAAACTCCGTATTGTTAAGATGTTTTTAATTGTGTATTGATTTTAATGCTGTGTGTTTATTTTAACAGTGAGAAGCTTTGTTTTATTTCAATGGAAATTTCTACAGGGTGGTCGCTAGAAAAGCGGAAAATTTGAGGGTCAGATAAGATCATGAATAAAATGCGTGCTTACTCATTTCTATTTTGATTTCTTTACATCATGAATAAAATGCATGATTTTAATAATTTTGAGCATCTATGAGTGTAATATAACGTATGCCTTTAAAAAACTTTGTAAAAGTTATTCTTTGTAAAAATTAATAGCTGTTTGACAAATTTTCCGCTTTTCTAGCGACCACCCTGTATTTTGACCAATTGAAAATTTAGAAGGAAAAGCATAAGCTTTATCTGATGCTGCCCGTTGTTCAGAAAGAAAGATATATGGATAAAGGCAGCTAGTGTGAACAAATGTTATCCATTGTTCAGCTTGAAATGTATATGGATAAAGGCAGCTGGTGTGAACAAATGCTATCCATTTTTCAGCTTGATATGGATAAAGGCAGCTAGTGTGAACAGATGCTATCCAGCCATCACTCAGTATTTTTTGTTTGTCTATTGATGAGTGTAAATTACATTTATCTGAAGTTATGGCTGAGAGAACAAACTGGCATGATTGTATAAATTAGTATTTACAGGATATATTTGTCAATAAAACATGATTACCCTTTTGTAAGCATTTCAGGTGAGTAGCTTTAATAATTGGTAGTTCTTTGTTATAAAAATATATTTTTAAATGAAATGGATTTCTTTACATTTTAGTTGTTAATTGGTAGAGCTGCTTCTTTTGTAAATGAGAAATAACGAGACACTAATAATAATAATAAATATACAGAATGAAATGAGTTGGTAAAACAAAAATAAGAGAACTGAAAACATCTTTGTACTTTGTATTCCTACGTTAAAATAAATTCACCTTAGAAATTTTTGAAGAACATAATAATGATAAAACGAAACATTTTCTGGATAAAACGATGGTGAATTCCTTGTATAAAATAACAGAGACTTTCATGAGGCTGTATGAATTGTGGAAGTTTTTTTTTAATAAATAATTGTTTCTAATCTTTATAGGGTTACTGCTTACCTCTTTATTTTGGTTATGAACAACAGTGTGATATTCATAATTATGATTCAGCAAACGATGGGGAAAAATACAAACAAAAAACATAAAATAATAAATCATCTGCTTTACCTGAATATAGCCAGTTTAGGATAATTATTAGTACCAGTTTCAAGCAGCAACTCATGGTTAATTATTAGTAGTGCAAGCACACTGGTTACGACTCAGTAACTTTATAAAACACATACAACTTGTTTGATTCTCTTGTACTTATTTTCTGGTGTTTTTAATAGACTTTAGAACTTTTGGTTAGACTTCAGTGTAAGAGTTGAGGAGACAAAATAACCTCCCATGTTCTCCAGATCCTCAGAATACTGTTATAAGAATGTCTCAGCAGAATTACGTTGTCATGAACATAAAGGAAAAAAGAACTTTAAAATCGGTGGCTGAGAATAGAAATTATCATACATTAATGACTTGGTTTATGAATCAGTTCCAGATTTGATGGTAGATATACAAATAGCAAAAAAACACACTGCAAAATATGAGTAGCTTTCTTTATTTCAGTTATCATAAGAAAATTTAAAATATTTTAAGATTTATGTAAAATCACAAGTCATTAACTGTGTACATGAATGCCTCGTTTATTTGAAGATTTTTGTTTATACTACCTTTGTAGATATGATACTGTTTTGAGTTACATTTGAATGAAGAATATTTATATATGAATAAGTATTTCCAAAAAAAAGGAAAATGCCTACTAATAACAGATTGTGTGATGTTCGTACAGTAGAATATTAATAACAAATTGTATGATGTTCCTACAGTAAAATATTAATAACAAATTGTATGATGTTCCTACAGTACAATACTAAACAAATTGTATGATGTTCCTACAGTATAATATTAATAACAAATTGTGTGATGTTCCTACAGTAGAATATTAATAACATTTTGTGATGTTCCTACAGTACAATACTAATAACAAGATTGTGTGATGTTCCTACAGTAGAATATTAATAACAATTGTGTGATGTTCCTACAGTACAATATAATAACAATTGTGTGATGTTCCTACAGTACAATACTAATAACAGATTGTGTGATGTTCCTACAGTAGAATATTAATAACATTTTGTGTGATGTTCCTACAGTAGAATATTAATAACATTTTGTGTGATGTTCCTACAGTACAATATTAAAACAGATTGTGTGATGTTTCGTACAGTAGAATATTAATAAATTTGTGTGATGTTCCTATAGTACAATACTAATAACAAATTGTGTGATGTTCCTACAGTAGAATATTAATAACAAATTGTATGATGTTCCTACAGTACAATACTAATAACAAATTGGTGATGTTCCTACAGTACAATACTAATAACAAATTGTGTGATGTTCCTACAGTACAATATTAATAACAAATTGTATGATGTTCCTACAGTACAATACTAAACAAATTGTATGATGTTCCTACAGTAATACTAATACAAATTGTGTGATGTTCCTACAGTACAATATTAATAACAAATTGTGTGATGTTCCTACAGTACAATACTAATAACAGATTGTGTGATGTTCCTACAGTAGAATATTAATAACATTTTGTGTGATGTTCCTACAGTAGAATATTAATAACATTTTGTGTGATGTTCCTACAGTACAATACTAATAACAGATTGTGTGATGTTCCTACAGTAAAATATTAATAACAGATTGTGTGATGTTCCTACAGTAAAATATTAATAACAAATTGTATGATGTTCCTTCAGTAGAATACTAATAACAAATTGTGTGATGTTTCTTCAGTACAATACTAATAACAAATTGTGTGATGTTCCTACAGTACAATACTAATAACAAATTGTATGATGTTCCTACAGTACAATACTAATAACAAATTGTATGATGTTCCTACAGTACAATACTAATAACAAATTGTATGATGTTCCTACAGTACAATACTAATAACAAATTGTGTGATGTTCCTACAGTACAATTCTAATGACAAATTTTGTGATGTTCCTACAGTAGACACAGGCCTACTAATAGCAAATTGTGTGATGTTCCTACAGTACAATTCAATAACAAATTGTGTGATGTTCCTACAGTACAATTCTAATAACAAATTGTGTGATGTTCCTACATTACAATATTAATAACAAATTGTGTGATGTTCCTACAGTAGAATAGTAATGACAAATTGTGTGATGTTCCTACAGTAGAATATTAATAACAAATTGTTATGTTCCTACAGTACAATACTAATAACAATTGTGTGATGTTCCTACAGTACAATATTAATAACAAATTGTTATGTTCCTACAGTACAATACTAATAACAAATTGTGTTGTTCCTACAGTAAATATAAAACAAATTGTATGATGTTCCTACAGTACAATACTAATAACAAATTGTGTGATGTTCCTACAGTACAATATTAATAACAAATGTGATGTTCCTACAGTACAATACTAATAACAAATTGTGTGATGTTCCTACAGTAATATAATAACAAATTGTGTGATGTTCCTACAGTACAATACTAATAACAAATTGTGTGATGTTCCTACAGTACAATACTAAAACAAATTGTGTGATGTTCCTACAGTAGAATAGTAATAACAAATTGTATGATGTTCTACAGTACAATATAATAACAAATTGTTGATGTTCCTACAGTACAATATTAATAACAAATTGTGTGATGTTCCTACAGTACAATATTAATAACAAATTGTGTGATGTTCCTACAGTACAATACTAATAACAAATTGTGTGATGTTCCTACAGTACAATACTAATAACAAATTGTGTGATGTTCCTACAGTACAATACTAATAACAAATTGTGTGATGTTCCTACAGTACAATATAATAACAAATTGTGTGATGTTCCTACAGTAGAATACAATAACAAATTGTGTGATGTTCCTACAGTACAATAATAACAAATTGTGTGATGTTCCTACAGTAATATTAATAACAATTGTGTGATGTTCCTACAGTACAATATAATAACAAATTGTGTGATGTTCCTACAGTACAATATTAATAACAAATTGTGTGATGTTCCTACAGTAGAATACTAATAACAAATTGTGTGATGTTCCTACAGTAAATTTAATAACAAATTGTGTGATGTTCTACAGTAAATACTAATAACAAATTGTGATGTTCCTACAGTAGAATACTAATAACAAATTGTGTGATGTTCTACAGTACATTAATAACAAATTGTATGATGTTCCTGACAGTACAATACTAATAAAAATATGTGTGATGTTCCTACAGTACAATACTAATAATTGTATGATGTTCCTACAGTAGAATACTAATAACAAATTGTGTGATGTTTCTACAGTAGAATACTAATAACAAATTGTGTGATGTTCCTACAGTACAATATTAATAACAAATTGTGTGATGTTCTTACAGTACAATATAATAACAAATTGTGTGATGTTCCTACAGTACAATATAATAACAAATTGTGTGATGTTCCTACAGTACAATACTAATAACAAATTGTATGATGTTCCTACAGTACAATACTAATAACAAATTGTATGATGTTCCTACAGTACAATACTAATAACAAATTGTATGATGTTCCTACAGTACAATACTAATAACAAATTGTGTGATGTTCCTACAGTACAATATTAATAACAAATTGTGTGATGTTCCTACAGTAGAATAGTAATAACAAATTGTCTGATGTTCCTGCAGTACAATACTAATAACAAATTGTGTGATGTTCCTACAGTACATATAATAACAAATTGTGTGATGTTCCTACAGTACAATACTAATAACAAATTGTGTGATGTTCCTACAGTACAATACTAATAACAAATTGTGTGATGTTCCTACAGTACAATACTAATAACAAATTGTGTGATGTTCCTACAGTAAAGTAATAACAAATTGTATGATGTTCCTACAGTACAATACTAATAACAAATGTGTGATGTTCCTACAGTAATATTAATAACAAATTGTGTGATGTTCCTACAGTAGAATAGTAATAACAAATTGTATGATGTTCCTGCAGTACAATACTAATAACAAATTGTGATGTTCCTACAGTACAATACTAATAACAAATTGTATGATGTTCCTACAGTACAATACTAATAACAAATTGTGTGATGTTCCTACAGTACAATATTAATAACAAATTGTGTGATGTTCCTACAGTAGAATAGTAATAACAAATTGTATGATGTTTGCAGTACAATATTAATAACAAATTGTGTGATGTTCCTACAGTAGAATAGTAATAACAAATTGTATGATGTTCTTGCAGTACAATAGTAATAACAAATTGTATGATGTTCCTGCAGTACAATACTAATAACAAATTGTGTGATGTTCCTACAGTACAATATTAATAACAAATTGTGTGATGTTCCTACAGTACAATACTAATAACAAATTGTGTGATGTTCCTACAGTACAATACTAATAACAAATTGTGTGATGTTCCTACAGTACAATATTAATAACAAATTGTGTGATGTTCCTACAGTACAATATTAATAACAAATTGTATGATGTTTTTACAGTACAATATTAATAACAAATTGTATGATGTTCCTACAGTACAATATTAATAACAAATTGTTTATGTTCCTACAGTAGAATATTAATAACAAATTGTATTTATTTCTACAGTAGAATATTAATGACAAATTGTGTGATGTTCCTACAGTACAATTCTAATATCAAATTGTTTGATGTTCCTACAGTACAATACTAATAACAAATTGTGTGTTGTTCCTACAGTAGAATATTAATAACAAATTGTGTGTTGTTCCTACAGTAGAATATTAATAACAAATTGTGTGATGTTCCTACAGTACAATACTAATAACAAATTGTTTATGTTCCTACAGTAGAATATTAATAACAAATTGTATTTATTTCTACAGTAGAATATTAATAACAAATTGTGTGATGTTCCTACAGTACAATACTAATAACAAATTGTTTATGTTCCTACAGTAGAATATTAATAACAAATTGTATTTATTTCTACAGTAGAATATTAATAACAAATTGTGTGATGTTCCTACAGTACAATTGTAATAACAAATTGTTTGATGTTCCTACAGTACAATACTAATAAGAAATTGTGTGTTGTTCCTACAGTACAATACTAATAACAAATTGTGTGTTGTTCCTACAGTACAATACTAATAACAAATTGTGTGTTGTTCCTACAGTACAATACTATTAACAAATTGTGTGGGATTCCTACAGTAGAATATTAATAACAAATTGTGTGATGTTCCTACAGTACAATACTAATAACAAATTGTATGATGTTCCTACAGTACAATACTAATAACAAATTGTGTGATGTTCCTACAGTACAATTCTAATGACAAATTTTGTGATGTTCCTACAGTAGACACTACATAGCAAATTGTGTGATGTTCCTACAGTACAATTCTAATAACAAATTGTGTGATGTTCCTACATTACAATATTAATAACAAATTGTGTGATGTTCCTACAGTAGAATAGATATATAATACAAATTGTGTGATGTCCTACAGTAGAATATTAATAACAAATTGTGTGATGTTCCTACAGTACAATACTAATAACATTTTGTGTGATGTTCCTACAGTAGAATATTAATAAGAAATTGTATGATGTTCCTACAGTAGAATATTAATAACATATTGTTTGTTCCTACAGTACTATATTTATAACAAATTGTGTGATGTTTCTGCAGTAGAATATTAATAAGAAATTGTGTGATGTTCTTACAGTACAATATTAATAACAAATTGTGTGATGTTTCTGCAGTAGAATATTAATAACAAATTGTATGATGTTCCTACAGTAGACACAGGTCTACTAATAACAAATTGTGTGATGTTCCTACAGTAGAATATTAATAACAAATTGTATGATGTTCCTACAGTAGAATATTAATAACAAATTGTATGATGTTCCTACAGTAGAATATTAATAACAAATTGTATGATGTTCCTACAGTAGAATATTAATAACAAATTGTTTGTTCCTACAGTACAATACTAATAACAAATTGTATGATGTTCCTACAGTAGAAATAATAAATATTGTTTGTTCCTACAGTACTAATTTATAACAAATTGTGATTTCTGCAGTAGAATATTAATAAGAAATTGTGTGATGTTCTTACAGTACAATATTAATAACAAATTGTGTGATGTTTCTGCAGTAGAATATTAATAACAAATTGTGTGATGTTCCTACAGTACAATACTAATAACAAATTGTGTGATGTTCCTACAGTACAATACTAATAACAGATTGTGTGATGTTCCTACAGTAGAATATTAATAACATTTTGTGTGATGTTCCTACAGTAGAATATTAATAACATTTTGTGTGATGTTCCTACAGTACAATATTAATAACAGATTGTGTGATGTTCGTACAGTAGAATATTAATAATATTTTGTGTGATGTTCCTATAGTACAATACTAATAACAAATTGTGTGATGTTCCTACAGTAGAATATTAATAACAAATTGTATGATGTTCCTACAGTACAATACTAATAACAAATTGTGTGATGTTCCTACAGTACAATACTAATAACAAATTATGTGATGTTCCTACAGTACAATATTAATAACAAATTGTATGATGTTCCTACAGTACAATACTAAACAAATTGTATGATGTTCCTACAGTATAATGCTAATAACAAATTGTGTGATGTTCCTACAGTACAATAAATAACAAATTGTGTGATGTTCCTACAGTACAATACTAATAACAATTGTGTGATGTTCCTACAGTAGAATATTAATAACATTTTGTGTGATGTTCCTACAGTGAATATTAATAAAATTTGTGTGATGTTCCTACAGTACAATACTAATAACAATTGTGTGATGTTCCTACAGTAAATATTAAAAAGATTGTGTGATGTTCTACAGTAAATATTAATAACAAATTGTATGATGTTCCTTCAGTAGAATACTAATAACAAATTGTGTGATGTTTCTTCAGTACAATACTAATAACAAATTGTGTGATGTTCCTACAGTACAATACTAATAACAAATTGTAGATGTTCCTACAGTACAATACTAATAACAAATTGTATGATGTTCCTACAGTACAATACTAATAACAAATTGTATGATGTTCCTACAGTACAATACTAATAACAAATTGTGTGATGTTCCTACAGTACAATTCTAATGACAAATTTTGTGATGTTCCTACAGTAGAACAGGCCTACTAATAGCAAATTGTGATGTTCCTACAGTACAATTCTAATAACAAATTGTGTGATGTTCCTACAGTACAATTCTAATAACAAATTGTGTGATGTTCCTACAGTACAATATTAATAACAAATTGTGTGATGTTCCTACAGTAGAATAGTAATGACAAATTGTGTGATGTTCCTACAGTAGAAATTAATAACAAATTGTGTGATGTTTCTACAGTACAATACTAATAAATTTGTGTGATGTTCCTACAGTAGAATATTAATAAGAAATTGTATGATGTTCCTACAGTAGAATATTAATAACATATTGTTTGTTCCTACAGTACTATATTTATAACAAATTGTATGATGTTCCTACAGTACAATACTAATAACAAATTGTGTGATGTTCCTACAGTACAATACTAATAACAAATTGTGTGATGTTCCTACAGTACAATATTAATAACAAATTGTGTGATGTTCCTACAGTAGAATAGTAATAACAAATTGTGTGATGTTCCTACAGTACAATATTAATAACAAATTGTTTATGTTCCTACAGTAGAATATTAATAACAAATTGTGTGATGTTCCTACAGTAGAATAGTAATAACAAATTGTATGATGTTCCTGCAGTACAATACTAATAACAAATTGTGTGATGTTCCTACAGTACAATATTAATAACAAATTGTTTATGTTCCTGCAGTACAATACTAATAACAAATCGTATTATTTCTACAGTAGAATATTAAAACAAATTGTATGATGTTCCTACAGTACAATACAAATAACAAATTGTGTGATGTTCCTACAGTACAATATTAATAACAAATTGTATGATGTTCCAACAGTACAATACTAATAACAAATTGTGTGATGTTCCTACAGTACAATACTAATAAAAATTGTGTGATGTTCCTACAGTACAATACTAATAACAAATTATGTGATGTTCCTACAGTACAATACTAATAACACTTTGTGTGATGTTCCTACAGTAGAATATAATAACAAATTGTTGATGTGTTTCTACAGTAGAATATTAATAACAAATTGTTTGTTCCTATAGTACATATTAATAACAAATTGTGTGATGTTCCTACAGTACAATATTAATAACAATTGTGTGATGTTCTACAGTAAATATTAATAACAGATTGTGTGATGTTTCTACAGTAAATATTAATAACAAATTGTATGATGTTCCTTCTAGAATACTAATAACAAATTGTGTGATGTTTCTTCAGTACAATACTAATAACAAATTGTGTGATGTTCCTACAGTACAATACTAATAACAAATTGTATGATGTTCCTACAGTAAATACTAACAAATTGTATGATGTTCCTACAGTACAATACTAATAACAAATTGTATGATGTTCCTACAGTACAATACTATAACAAATTGTGTGATGTTCCTACAGTACAATTCTAATGACAAATTTTGTGATGTTCCTACAGTAGACACAGGCCTACTAATAGCAAATTGTGTGATGTTCCTACAGTACAATTCTAATAACAAATTGTGTGATGTTCCTACAGTACAATTCTAATAACAAATTGTGTGATGTTCCTACATTACAATATTAATAACAAATTGTGTGATGTTCCTACAGTAGAATAGTAATGACAAATTGTGTGATGTTCCTACAGTAGAATATTAATAACAAATTGTGTGATGTTTCTACAGTACAATACTAATAACATTTTGTGTGATGTTCCTACAGTAGAATATTAATAAGAAATTGTATGATGTTCCTACAGTAGAATATTAATAACATATTGTTTGTTCCTACAGTACTATATTTATAACAAATTGTATGATGTTCCTACAGTACAATACTAATAACAAATTGTGTGATGTTCCTACAGTACAATATTAATAACAAATTGTGATGTTCCTACAGTAGAATATAATAACAAATTGTGTGATGTTCCTACAGTACAATATTAATAACAAATTGTTTATGTTCCTACAGTAGAATATTAATAACAAATTGTGTGATGTTCCTACAGTAGAATAGTAATAACAAATTGTATGATGTTCCTGCAGTACAATACTAATAACAAATTGTGTGATGTTCCTACAGTACAATATTAATAACAAATTGTTTATGTTCCTGCAGTACAATACTAATAACAAATCGTTTTATTTCTACAGTAAATATTAAAAACAAATTGTATGATGTTCCTACAGTACAATACAAATAACAAATTGTGTGATGTTCCTACAGTACAATATTAATAACAAATTGTATGATGTTCCTACAGTACAATACTAATAACAAATTGTGTGATGTTCCTACAGTACAATACTAATAACAAATTGTGTGATGTTCCTACAGTACAATACTAATAACAAATTGTGTGATGTTCCTACAGTACAATACTAATAACACTTTGTGTGATGTACCTACAGTAGAATATTAATAACAATTTGTATGATGTTTCTACAGTAGAATATTAATAACAAATTGTTTGTTCCTATAGTACAATATTAATAACAAATTGTGTGATGTTCCTACAGTACAATATTAATAACAAATTGTGTGATGTTCCTACAGTACAATACTAATAACAAATTGTGTGTTCCTACAGTACAATACTAATAACAATTGTGTGATGTTCCTACAGTACATTAATAACAAATTGTATGATGTTCCTTCGTAGAATACTATAACAAATTGTGTGATGTTTCTTCAGTACAATACTAATAACAAATTGTGTGATGTTCCTACAGTACAATATTAATAACAAATTGTGTGATGTTCCTACAGTACAATATTAATAACAAATTGTGTGATGTTCCTACAGTACAATACTAATAACAAATTGTGTGATGTTCCTACAGTAGAATACTAATAACAAATTGTGTGATGTTCCTACAGTAGAATACTAATAACAAATTGTGTGATGTTTCTACAGTAGAATACTAATAACAAATTGTGTGATGTTTCTACAGTAGAATATTAATAACAAATTGTGTGATGTTTCTACAGTAGAATATTAATAACAAATTGTATGATGTTCTGACAGTACAATATTAATAACAATATGTGTGATGTTCCTACAGTACAATATTAATAACAAATTGTGTGATGTTCCTACAGTAGAAACTAATAACAAATTGTGTGATGTTCTACAGTAGAATACTAATAACAAATTGTGTGATGTTCCGATAGTACAATATTATAACAAATTGTGTGATGTTCTTACAGTACAATATTAATAACAAATTGTGTGATGTTCCTACAGTACATATTATAAAAATTGTGTGATGTTCCTACAGTACAATACTAATAACAAATTGTATGATGTTCCTACAGTACAATACTAATAACAAATTGTATGATGTTCCTACAGTACAATACTAATAACAAATTGTATGATGTTCCTACAGTACAATACTAATAACAATTGTGTGATGTTCCTACAGTACAATATTAATAACAAATTGTGTGATGTTCCTACAGAATATAATAACAAATTGTATGATGTTCCTGACAGTACAATACTAATAACAAATTGTGTGATGTTCCTACAGTACAATATATAAAAATTGTGTGATGTTCCTACAGTACAATACTAATAACAAATTGTGTGATGTTCCTACAGTACAATATAATAACAAATTGTGATGTTCCTACAGTCAATACTAACAAATTGTGTGATGTTCCTACAGTACAAAGTAATAACAAATTGTATGATGTTCCTACAGTACAATACTAATAACAAATTGTGTGATGTTCCTACAGTACATACTAATAACAAATTGTGTGATGTTCCTACAGTAGAATAGTAATAACAAATTGTATGATGTTCCTGCAGTACATAAATAACAAATTGTGTGATGTTCCTACAGTACAATATAATAACAAATTGTATGATGTTCCACAGTACAATACTAATAACAAATTGTGTGATGTTCCTACAGTACAAATTAATAACAATTGTGTGATGTTCCTACAGTAGAATCGTAATAACAAATTGTATGATGTTCTTGCAGTACAATATTAATAACAATTGTGTGATGTTCCTACAGTAGAATAGTAATAACAAATTGTGATGTTTCTTGCAGTACAATAGTAATAACAAATTGTATGATGTTCCTGCAGTACAATACTAATAACAAATTGTGTGATGTTCCTACAGTACAATATTAATAACAAATTGTGTGATGTTCCTACAGTACAATACTAATAACAAATTGTGTGATGTTCCTACAGTACAATACTAATAACAAATTGTGTGATGTTCCTACAGTACAATATTAATAACAAATTGGTGATGTTCCTACAGTACAATATTAATAACAAATTGATGATGTTATACAGTACAATATTAATAACAAATTGTATGATGTTCCTACAGTACAATATTAATAACAAATTGTTTATGTTCCTACAGTAATATTAATAACAAATTGTTATTTCTACAGTAGAATATTAATGACAAATTGTGTGATGTTCCTACAGTACAATTCTAATATAAATTGTTTGATGTTCCTACAGACAATACTAATAACAAATTGTGTGTTGTTCCTACAGTAGAATATTAAAATACAAATTGTGTGTTGTCCTACAGTAGAATATTAATAACAATTGTGTGATGTTCTACAGTACAATACTAATAACAATTGTTTATGTTCCTACAGTAGAATATTAATAACAAATTGTATTTATTTCTACAGTAGAATATAATAACAATTGTGTGATTTCCTACAGTACAATAATAACAAATTGTTTATGTTCCTACAGTAGAATACTAATAACAAATTGTATTTTTCTACAGTAGATTAATAACAAATTGTGTGACGTTCCTACAGTACAATTGTAATAACAAATTGTTTGATGTTCCTACAGTACAATACTAATACAAATTGTGTGATGTTCCTACAGTACAATACTAATAACAATTGTGTGTTGTTCCTACAGTACATACTATTAACAAATTGTGGGGATTCCTACAGTAACTATTAATAACAAATTGTGTGATGTTCCTACAGTACAATACTAATAACAAATTGTATGATGTTCCTACAGTACAATACTAATAACAAATTGTGATGTTCCTACAGTACAATCTAATACAAATTTTGTGATGTTCCTACAGTAGACAATACAATAGCAAATTGGTGATGTTCCTACAGTACAATTCTAATAACAAATTGTGTGATGTTCCTACATACAATATTAATAACAAATTGTGTGATGTTCCTAGAGTAGAATAGTAATGACAAATTGTGTGATGTTCCTACAGTAGAATATTAATAACAAATTGTGTGATGTTCCTACAGTACAATACTAATAACATTTTGTGTGATGTTCCTACAGTAGATATTAATAAAATTGTATGATGTTCCTACAGTAGAATATTAAAATTGTTGATTTCCTACAGTACTATATTTATACAACAAATTGTGTGATGTTCTGTAGTAGTAATATTAATAAGAAATTGTGTGATGTTCTTACAGTACAATATTAATAACAAATTGTGTGATGTTTCTGCAGTAGAATATTAATAACAAATTGTATGATGTTCCTACAGTAGACAATACTAATAACAAATTGTGTGATGTTCCTACAGTAGAAATTAATAACAAATTGTATGATGTTCCTACAGTAGAATATTAATAACAAATTGTATGATGTTCCTACAGTAGAATATTAATAACAAATTGTATGATGTTCCTACAGTAGAATATTAATAACAAATTGTTTGTTCCTACAGTACAATACTAATAACAAATTGTATGATGTTCCTACAGTAGAATATTAATAACATATTGTTTGTTCCTACAGTACTATATTTATAACAAATTGTGTGATGTTTCTGCAGTAGAATATTAATAAGAAATTGTGTGATGTTCTTACAGTACAATATTAATAACAAATTGTGTGATTTCCAGTAGACATATTATAATACAAATTGTATGATGTTCCTACAGTACAAGTCTACTAAACAAATTTGTTGATGTTCCTACAGTAGAATATTAATAACAATTGTATGATGTTCCTACAGTAGAAATTAATAACAAATTGTATGATGTTCCTACAGTAGAATATTAATAACAAATTGTATGATGTTCCTACAGTAGAATATTAATACAAATTGTTTTGTTCCTACAGTACAATACTAATAACAAATTGTATGATGTTCCTAGAGTATAATATTAATACAAATTGTGTGATGTTCCTACAGTAAATATTAATATACATTTGTGTGTGATGTTCCTACAGTACAATACTAATAACAGATTGTGTGATGTTCCTACAGTAGAATAGTAATAACAAATTGTTGTGATGTTCCTACAGTACATACTATAACAAATTGTGTGATGTTCCTACAGTCAATACTAATAACAATTGTGTGATGTTCCTACAGTAGATATTAATAACATTTTGTGTGTTCCTACATAGAATATTAATAACATTTTGTGTGATGTTCACAGTACAATATTAATAACAATTGTGTGATGTTCCTACAGTAGAATATTAATAATATTTTGTGATGTTCCTACAGTACAATACTAATAACAAATTGTGTGATGTTCCTACAGTAGAATATTAATAACAAATTGTTGATGTTCCTACAGTACAATACTAATAACAAATTGTGTGATGTTCCTACAGTACAATACTAATAACAAATTGTGTGATGTTCCTACAGTACAATACTAATAACAAATTGTGTGATGTTCCTACAGTACAATATTAATAACAAATTGTATGATGTTCCTACAGTACAATACTAAACAAATTGTTGATGTTCCTACAGTATAATACTAATAACAAATTGTGTGATGTTCCTACAGTACAATATTAATAACAAATTGTGTGATGTTCCTACAGTACAATACTAATAACAGATTGTGATGTTCCTACAGTAAATATAATAACATTTGTGATGTTCCTACAGTAGAATATTAATAACATTTTGTGTGATGTTCCTACAGTACAATACTAATAACAGATTGTGTGATGTCCTACAGTAAATATTACTAACAGATTGTGTGATGTTCCTACAGTAAATATAATACAAATTGTATGATGTTCCTACAGTAGAATACTAATAACAAATTGTGTGATGTTTCTCAGTACAATACTAATACAATTGTGTGATGTTCCTACAGTACAATATAACAAATTGTATGATGTTCCTACAGTACAATACTAATAACAAATTGTATGATGTTCCTACAGTACAATACTAATAACAAATTGTGTGATGTTCCTACAGTACAATACTAATAACAAATTGTATGATGTTCCTACAGTACAATACTAATAACAAATTGTGTGATGTTCCTACAGTACAATACTAATGACAAATTTTGTGATGTTTACAGTAGACACAGTACTAATAGCAAATTGTGTGATGTTCCTACAGTACAATTCTAATAACAAATTGTGTGATGTTCCTACAGTACAATTCTAATAACAAATTGTGTGATGTTCCTACAGTACAATATTATAACAAATTGTGTGATGTTCCTACAGTAGAATAGTTAATAACAAATTGTGTGATGTTCCTACAGTAGAATATTAATAACAAATTGTGTGATGTTTCTACAGTACAATACTAATAACATTGTGTGATGTTCCTACAGTAGAATATTAATAAGAAATTGTATGATGTTCCTACAGTAGAATATTAATAACAATTGTTTTTCCTACAGTACTAATTTATAACAAATTGTATGATGTTCCTACAGTATACTAATAACAAATTGTTGATGTTCCTACAGTACAATATTAATAACAAATTGTGTGATGTTCCTACATTACAATACTAATAACAATTGTGATGTTCCTACAGTAGAATACTTAATAACATTGTGTGATGTTCCTACAGTAGAATATTAATAACATTTTGTGTGATGTTCCTACAGTACAATACTAATAACAGATTGTGTGATGTTCCTACAGTAAATATTAATAACAGATTGTGTGATGTTCCTACAGTAAAATTAATAACAAATTGTATGATGTTTCCTTCAGTAGAATACTAATAACAAATTGTGTGATGTTTCTTCAGTACAATACTAATAACAAATTGTGTGATGTTCCTACAGTACAATACTAATAACAATTGTAGATGTTCCTACAGTACAATACTAATAACAAATTGTATGATGTTCCTACAGTACAATACTAATAACAAATTGTATGATGTTCCTACAGTACAATACTACTAAACAAATTGTGTGATGTTCCTACAGTACAATTCTAATGACAAATTTTGTGATGTTCCTACAGTAGACACAGGCCTACTAATAGCAAATTCTGTGATGTTCCTACAGTAACAATTCTAATAACAAATTGTGTGATGTTCCTCAGTACATTCTAATAACAAATTGTGTGATGTTCCTACATTACAATATTAATAACAAATTGTGTGATGTTCCTACAGTAGAATAGTAATGACAAATTGGTGATGTTCCTACAGTAGAATATTAATAACAATTGTGATTTTCTACGTACAACTAATAACATTTTGTGTGATGTTCCTACAGTAGAATATTAATAAGAAATTGTATGATGTTCCACAGTAGAATATTAATAACATATTGTTTGTTCCTACAGTACTATATTTATAACAAATTGTATGATGTTCCTACAGTACAATACTAATAACAATTGTGTGATGTTCCTACAGTACAATACTAATACAAATTGTGTGATGTTCCTACAGTCATATTAATAACAAATTGTGTGATGTTCCTACGTAGAATAGTAATAACAAATTGTGTGATGTTCCTACAGTACAATATTAATAACAAATTGTTTATGTTCCTACAGTAGAATATTAATAACAATTGTGTGATGTTCCTACAGTAGAATATAATAACAAATTGTATGATGTTCCTGCAGTACAATACTAATAACAATTGTGTGATGTTCCTACACGTACATATTAATAACAAATTGTTTATGTTCCTGCAGTACAATACTAATAACAAATCGTATTTATTTCTACATAGAATATTAAAACAAATTGTATGATGTTCCTACAGTACAATACAAATAACAAATTGTGTGATGTTCCTACAGTACAATATTAATAACAAATTGTATGATGTTCCTACAGTACAATACTAATAACAAATTGTGTGATGTTCCTACAGTACAATACTAAATAACAAATTGTGTGATGTTCCTACAGTACAATACTAATAACAATTGTGTGATGTTCCTACAGTACAATACTATAACACTTTGTGTGATGTTCCTACAGTAGAATATTAATAACAAATTGTATGATGTTTCTACAGTAGAATATTAATAACAAATTGTTTGTTCCTATAGTACAATATTAATAAACAAATTGTGTTGTTCCTACAGTACAATATTAAAACACAATTGTGTGATGTTCCTACAGTACAATACTAATAACAAATTGTGTGATGTTCCTACAGTACAATACTAATAACAATTGTGTGATGTTCCTACAGTACAATCTAATAACAAATTGTAGATGTTCCTTCATAAATACTAATAACAAATTGTGTGATGTTTCTTCTTAAATACTAATACAAATTGTGTGATGTTCCTACATACATATTAATAACAAATTGTGTGATGTTCCTACAGTACAATATTAATAACAATTGTGTGATGTTCCTTACAGTACAATACTAATAACAAATTGTGTGATGTTCCTACAGTAGAATACTAATAACAATTGTGGTGATTTCCTCACAGTAGATATAATAACAAATTGTGTGATGTTTCTACAGTAGAATACTAATAACAAATTGTGTGATGTTCTACAGTAAATATTAATAACAATTGTGTGATGTTTCTACAGTATAATATTAATAACATTGTATGATGTTCTACATACAATATTAATAACAATATGTGTGATGTTCCTACAGTACAATATTAATAACAAATTGTGTGATGTTCCTACAGTAGAATACTAATAACAAATTGTGTGATGTTTCTTACAGTAGAATACTAATAACAAATTGTGTGATGTTCCGAAAGTACAATATTATAACAAATTGTGTGATGTTCTTACAGTACATATTATAACAAATTGTGTGATGTTCCTACAGTACAATATTAATAACAATTGTGTGATGTTCCTACAGTACAATACTAATAACAAATTGTGTGATGTTCCTACAGTACATCTAATAACAAATTGTGTGATGTTCCTACAGTACAATATTAATAACAAATTGTGTGATGTTCCTACAGTAGAATAGTAATAACAATTGTATGATTTTCCTGCAGTACAATACTAATACAAATTGTGTGTGTTCCTACAGTACAATATTAATAACAAATTGTGTGATTTTCCTACAGTACAATACTAATAACAAATTGTTGATGTTCCTACAGTACA
>VWRL01001567.1:0-26647 GCA_011833715.1 Carcinoscorpius rotundicauda | reverse complement strand
AAATGTTTAGATGTTTACACAATCAATGAAATAGAGCTAAATAAGTTTTTAGAGTGTTGCAGAGCTGATGGAATAGAGGTTTGATTTTAAGGTTCTGCCGAAACGATGGGGTAACATGAAGATGGAAGTGTCATGGTTTGGGGCTGCTTTGCTGTAGCAGAACTTTGACAGTATTACACAATCATAGAATCCACCATGAATTCTTCTGTCTATTAGAGGGTGTTTAAGAAACATGTGAATTTATCTGTAAGAAAATTAAAGCTGAGGCGGAACTGGACCCTGCAAGGCGACAATGACAAAAAACATTCCAGTAAATCCACCAAGGACTGGCTAAAAATTGAGAAATAGAGAGTCCTGGAATGGCCAAGTCAAAGCCCAGATCTTAATCCCATTGAGATGCTGTGCGGTGACTTGAAACGGGCTGTACATGCAAGAAACCCCTCAAACATCTCACAGCTGAAAGAGTTCTGTATTGAGGAATGGGGCAAACTTTCTTCAGACCGATGTCAGAGACTGGTAGATGGCTACAAGAAGCGTCTCACTACAGTTATTTCAGCCAAAGAGGGTGGCACTAGCTATTAGGCTGTAGGGTGTCTTAACTTTTTCCTCAGTTCAAATATCCATTTTGGAAAAGTACATTTACAGAAAATCTTGAAAAGTATTTTCTTCTGTTTTAATTATTCAGTTATATTCCTATAATCTCTCAGTATTGTTAAAATTGAGATTAAATGTCTATATATCCATAAATGTTACAAAAATGCATAGGCTTTTATAGGGTGTCCTAACGTTTTCACATAACTGTACGTGAGACTCGCTCTTGGTATTACTGGCAAACAAAAACAGCTGTTAAAATTAAGAAAAATGTGTCGTATGTGAATTTAATGTGATCTTCTCTAAAATAAATTAAAGTTGCAAAGCTATTGATGATTCCCTCTTGCCTATCAATATAAACCACAAATAAAACTATACAAATAAAATAAACTAAAGATTGATAATAACTCAATCAGAACAATATATAGATTTATGTCATTGACCTTAAGTGACACAAAGGTATGTCTGCGTACTTAACAACGAAAGTAACTGGGTCTCGATACTCGTGGTGAGCAGAGCACGGATAACCTTTTGTGTAGCTTTGAGCCCAGTTTCAAACTGAACAGTACTATACACAAATTAATAAAAAAAATTCTTATCAAATGTTAATTTAATCCAAATAACTTCTGAAGCTGGATCACTTCGTCTCATTTATGTGTGGGTGTCTTACCACATGACATTTGATAATTAAACGAATAGAAAACTTTGCGGGACTCAATATCTGAGGAGGTTCACATGATACATTTTTGAAATGTTTTTAGTTCTTGTTAATCAAACTATATACATTGTTTCATAAACAATATGTTACCACAATAACAAAATCCTTACAACCCCTGGGGTTGTTTAAGAATATTTGTTATTTTTTTCAAGAATAACGTCGATATTACGTTGAATAGCACGTGTACATCAAATCTATAATTTACTACAACGTGTCTTTTGTTCACGTACTTGTGAATACTTTAAAAACATATTCTCGTAGAGCTCCACGTTAAGACATCAGAGGCTGTGATCGTTATGTTTGATATTCTAATGGTAGAATTCCGTGTCATAACTTCCACGTTATATCTATGGCTTATTATTATGTTTAAAATTGTAATATAATTTCAATTGTTATTGTAGCTTAAATGTAAGTTCAGGGTAAGAACACGACGAAATTTTATTATAAAATGACTCGGATGTTAAAGAATAAAGTTTTAATACGCCTCCACTATTTCTTCATAACATGAAGGCTTAGCATAAGAGATTATGGTCCATGAATTGCTTCCTAAAGCATTAAGGAATGCCTATCGATGAATCATAATACACAAACAAACACAGTAAAATTTGTTTCGACCTTTATCTGACACAATATCAACAACATATTTGTGGCGAGGAGTCTTAATCTTCTCACCTGTATATATGAACGAAGACCCATCATTTTTACGTTCTAGATGTGTACGTTCTATACATTTTATGTACAAAAACAGACGAGTCCAAACATGGAAGACCGAGTAACATCCGGTTTTCAAAATAATGGAGTAGAGATAGGTTGTTGACACAATAAATGTTTTATTGATATTAAACAAAATTATTTACATGATAAAAAATATTTATTGGACATTTATCGAAAAGAAAAACAATAGATCATATACATGTAATAAAGGTTTTGGTTGCGTTACCAGTTCAAATATGGAGACTCTGTGGACCTGACTACCAGAATTCATCATCCGTAGCAAGTCCATAAACTAAAGAACAAGAGGAAAAGAATACAACTGGAGACTTTAAAAACAGTAAGTCTCTGATCTAACGAACATATGGAAAGCAATTGGAGACTTTGGGTATCGATCTCGGCACCTCTCACAGGCTAAGCGAGTGCTTCTTTTACTTTTCTTTTATTACAAAATTATTTTATTCTTTTATTACACTTATCTCAGATGAGAGACAAAACCAATAGATATATACATATGCATATAAAAAACATATACATAAATAACCTAGTATGGCCAGGTAGGTTAAAGCGTTCGACTCGTTATTTGAGGGTCGAGGTTTCGAATCTCGAAGCACCAAACATGTTTACCCTTTCAGTGGGAGCGTTATAATGTGACAGTTAATTTCATTATTCGTAGGTAAAAGAGTAGCCCAAGAGTTGACATTGGATGATGATGGCTAGATTCCTTCCCTCTAGTCCTACACTGCTAAATTAAGGATGGTTAGCACGGATCGTACGCGCGCAGTTGCAGTGTTTAGATCCTGTCGTTATTGCAGGTAATAGAATACGTTAGTTGATTAAAATTGATTTTAGTTAGGTCGTGTTCCATACTTGGTATAAAATATTTTGTTTTTGTTATTTGGGTTTTCTGTTATGTTTTTTATTTATTTACATAAGTAAAAACGTTTTATGCATTTAAGGTAAGTATGTTTGTATTTCGTTACGAACAATACGCGATCTTACAGTCATTTTCATAACATGTTTTAACCATTTTATGTATTGTGTTTATACTCCTACCTACGAGAACGAATTAGTATAAATAAAGCACAGTGGTACACTTTATGTGTACAACTGTTATCTTATTGAACGTGGTTCAAATATCTCCCATAGCAAAATTTTTGGTGCTTTAATTAAGTATTTATTTTTAAGTTCTTGAGAATTGTTAAAAACCTTTTAAATTTTTCAAAGTTTGTTACTGATTGATACAATTTATATTATATAATTATTTCTAGAAAGTAATTTAACATTTAGTGTTTCTTTAATAATCCAGATGTTATTATATTCATTAAATCATCTGTTAACTTACCAGCTGGAGTCATTTTTTGTCAAATAATTTTCCAGTTCCTTGAGTTGTATTTAAACTTAGTAATAAAAGCTGTTTTAGTGACAAAAGTTTTCATAAGAAAATCGCAAATTAACTGAATAGCATAAGAAAAAAGTTTAGTGAATGGAGAACAAAAACTGTTTTTTTATTTCACTACCTGTTGTTATTGAACAAGTCTTAAAGTTATTGAATTGTGTATTGATTTTATTTGAGATACGTATTTATTTGCATAAAGATTCATTTATTCGTTCAGTTTTACTTAAAACAGAATTCATCACCTATTCTTCCACGCTGGTACAGAGGTAAGTCTATGAATTTACAACACTAAAATGAGTGATTCGATTCCCATCGGTGGACTTAGCAGATAGCTCGATGTGGCTTCGCTACAATATAAGCACAAACACTCATCACCTATAATTCCCACATCTCTGTGTGTGTGTGTTTCCTTATAGCAAAACCACATCGGGCTATCTGCTGAGCCCGCTGAGGGAAATCCAACCCCCTGATTATAGCGTTGTAAATCCGAAGACATACCTCTGTACTAGCGGGAAGTCGCCACATCTAACGAATATGTAAAAACAGTCCAGACCAAGTATAAGCTACGTAACTATCACCATCTTTATATACATTTCTTTACATTGTTTTTGAAACCGTTGACGATTAAACTATTGTAATAACACAAGGATTTTTTCAAAAGCTGATTAAATTCTCGTGGTTAATGTTGCCCCTGTGATTCTATTTTTCTGCTTTACGTTATATAACGTAACAAAACTATATTCTTGCAAGATTTAATACATTCTCATGGTAAGATGTCTCATATCAGCTAGATATATGTATTAAATTGTATCATTTATATTTTATTGAAGAAAATATATAAGACAAACCATGTTTATCAATAAAAGAGTGACCATATACAACAAACAAGTTTACAAACTTCTGAGAGACCAGCCATATAAATCTGTGCAACATATCTAACTGGTTATGTTTCCTCATGAAGTTTTCTGATATGTTTTTGTCTTTCTTCTTCTGTAAGACACCTCTGTGTTTGTTCTTTTACTGTTATTTAACAGTGGGAGACATATCATTAATGTTCATGAAGTTAGCAGATATAAGGCAAAATAAGATATCATTTGTGTGTTCGTTTGAAGCCATTTGCGTGTTACCTGTGTTAGCTGTTACTAATTTTAAATGATAGACGATAGAATAACGACTCGCTCTAGTTTTTAGCAACAAATAATTAAATTAACCATCACACTATAACGTTCCCACAGATGTAAAGTTGAGCACCATCGGCGACAGGACGTGAACTCGCGTCCCGGTAGATGACAGTATGCTGCATTAAAAACATAACATTTACCTACAACTTTAAAATGTTAGTTTTATGTGACAGAAATATTCTTTTATTTTATATTAACTCACTTTTATCATTAGACTCATGACTTTGTTTTAAGATAAACTGATCATATTTTGGTTGAAAAAATGGACGTTACAAAGTTTATTACTTCAGATATTTTATAAAGTTTTTATGGTATCAAATGGATCATGAAACGATACAGTAGAAACTTTATACGTGAAATAGGGCTTGTCTGGGTGTTATCTAACTTGACGTTTACTTACTGACATACTTTCGTATCACTTGCTAAACCAGTTCTAATACACTTTAAACATTACAAAAAAAAATCTCGATATTTGTATCAATTAAGTGTTGTACCATTAAAATGTAAACAGTAGGGGACGTAGCTCAAATGGTAGAGCGCTCGCTTAGCATGTGAGAGGTACCGGGATCGATACCCGGCGTCTCCAGTATTTTTCAAAAGGTTCTATCGTTTCCAGACATACATTCCGAAAAAAAAGTATCAATCTATTGCAAGTTCATTGTGCTCTAAAAGTTAAAGGACGAAGAACCTATTTCAGTTTACTTTTCCCATAACTAAATTTATTTATGAAGAACATATCAGGTTGCGAGTGAAGTTTGAAGCAACTCCTACTGATCTCACCTCTTCCAAGGAAAATACAACTCAATGTTCCCGATATAAGGCTGTTACGTAAAACCACGCATTTGCCATTAATTCTCAAAACGAACACCAACACGGATAATTTGCTGCTCGTTTTGTCGGTGTGTACCTTCATTTTGTGTACCCAAGCAGTCAGGTGCCATTTTACAGAGAACGAGGTGGGCAGGGCGTTCCAGATGCTGGAAGATCGCCAGACCTACAGGAGGATGGCACAGCGCGTCGGTGTGTCACTAAGCGTCATCAATCGACTTTGATGATGAAGCAGGAGACGAACTCTTATGGTTGGAGACCAGATCAAGGGCGTCATCGCTTCACAAAAGCCAGAGAGGACCGCTACATCATGACTACCGCTCATCATAAGATGAAGTAATTTATTCTTTCCAAGTTATATACATTAAACTATGACTATTTTATCCATACGTAAAGCCTCGTGTGAGTGTCTTAAACACTCAAATTTATATTTCTTTCTATTTATATTCTTATGAAACTCTTTAACTTGTAATTTCAATCCTAAGAACTTGATGGTTTGTGTTTTTCGACCAACATGTTTTGTATTATTTGTGATACTGAAATTACAATCTAACTTACATAACAGAACCAGTTATTTTTTTATTTGTGCTTAAACGTATTGATGAGAAACAGAACGTATATGATTAATATATTTGAAATATGTACAGTTGTTTGTTTGTTGTGATATTCTTGTGCTAAATGTTATGTACATGTTTTGTTAAGGGTTTATTATTAATTTATGGAATATATACAGAAGTGTTTTCAGGCACGTAATGAAGACATGTCTGACTTAAAGATATGTTGCAGTGTATGATAAAGGACTTCCCGAAACATTGAAAGGTTAGAAAGTACAATGACAACTAGATTAATGTCATATTCATTAAACGATTTAAAGATATATTAATAATTCTTTGTTTGTTTTACAATTTAAGAAATCTATATAATGGGCTTTGTCTAATGATAGTGACGTTTACAAATTATCATATAAAAATATAAAGATACAATACTTCTTTAGAATTATGTGAAACGTTTGTTTGAATGTCTTACAAGTTTTCGTGTTAGTATCACGCAATTTAAGTTAACCATGGCATCGGTATGTTTCAACATGGACAAATTTCTACAACCGTTTGTAGGTTCACAACAGTTTGTTGTGCTGATAATGAGATGAATCGCACACTGTTTTTTTGTGTTCAGGATATTTTATTTCTGGAACTTGCTTCCAGAACGCTGTAGAAGAATGGGATTTATGGATCATCTTGTGACCCAGGTATTCCTGTATTTTTATTAGTTCCATTTCCACAGCAGATGATTCTGTAACAAGAGGTTCGACTATTGGACAATCATTACTGACCATATCATGCACGAACGGATTTACAAGAATGGCGAAGTAGGGGCTTTAGCTCCTGCAAGTCCTCAAACCTTTCTAGCAAATTATGAAGCAGTTCTTGTTATTTATCTTTGTATTCTTCCAATTTGATGTTTTAATTTCGATATCAGATAATGTATTTACTCTTCTTTTGAGACTGGGAAAGTAACTGAAGTGTCTTGACAATATGTCTCTTTTAAAAAGTCTAATTTCATTTTGAAAACTGAAAATTGTCTGAGCAAGATAAGAAACAATCTTATTCTTCCTCTGGAGTGGCAAGTTGAAAAGTTTTTAGATGAATCATTATACAAGTAAGAAACAATTGTTTTTTGAATTAAGCACAAAGCTACACAATGGGCTATCTGTGCTCTGCCCACCACGGGTATCGAAACCCGGATTTTAGCGTGTAAGTCCGCAGACATACCGCTGAGCCACTGGGGGGCAGTAAGAAACATTAGATCTTGCATCTATTCATCATTTCTCATTTGAGGATAGAATCTTTTCTTTTCTTCAAGAAAAGTAATAATAGGCTTCAACAGATCCACAAAGCTATTTAGGATATTGCTGGTTGACACTCACCTCACAATGCTGTTTTTATCATTTATATGTGGAGACATTATTAAACCATGGATTAACTCTACTGTAGAAGGTAAAAGTTAACACCATTTCACTAACTGTGAATATGGACATTTGGTCCATGTATTTATCCAGCTACATAGATACATTTGATACAATAGAGACACGTTCATCACTATCTGTCAATATTTCCAATTTGTTTTTATTATTTATTTGTTGAGATATTATTGAATAATGGGTGAGTCCACTGTAAAAGATAAAAGTTAACACTTATAACTGTTCCAGTTATGTTGGTACGTTTGATACAGTAGACACACGTTGACCACTATCTGTAAATATATCGAATTTTTCACAAGCTTCTTGACTGTTTTCAAAATATTTTGTTGACGCATCATAACTGAAAATTTATAATAATAATTATAAGTTTGATGGGGAGTACCCATTATTTATGGTAGTGGAAAACTCCAAACTCATATGCTGCTAAAGTGCTCAAGAGTGGAATGCATATATGTCAATATCGATAAATAACATGCGTAACAAAATAACTATTTTTGGAACAAAGATAATAAATATATCATCTAATGTTAACAAAATTAGATTATTATTAAATTGAGCTGAGATTTTTAAGATGAAAATAAAAATAAAACGTGGTTACGTTACGGGGATCGAACACTGAATTTAACATCGGAAGGTGTTAAACGTTCTGTTGAGCTACTGGTGAACAATGTTAGCCTCTTGAGCAAATTATTGTCTCTGTTGTAATACACAATATTGTTTTTCCAGTTCGTTCAATGTATAAAAATGATGTTATGTTTGCTACTATACAAGGTCCCCCCGCTGGTACAGCGGTAAGTCTATGGATTTACAACGCTAAAATTAACGGTTCGATTCCCCTCGGTAGACGCACCAAATAGCCCAACGTGGCTTTTCCATAAGAAAAGAAAAACACACACACAATATGTGCAGAGCTACACAAATGTCTATCTGTGCTTCGCTCATCGCGGGTATCGAAACAGAATTTCTAGCAGTATAATTCTTTCTTAATATGTCTCACAAATAAATAGTTTCATTTGTTTTTTATTTTTGCGCAAAGTTACACTAGAGATATCTACGCTAGTCGACCCTAATATAGCAGTGTAAAACAAGAGAAAAACAGTTAGCCATCATCACCTATCACCAACTCTTGGGCTATACTTTTACCAAAGAATAGTGGGATTTACTGTAATATTATGTTACTCGACAAAACATCCAGAATTTATTCGTCAACATAAATCAAGAGCCAGAAGAGAATTTATACGGCAATTGGTGCTTGAAATCAAAGAAAGTTACTGCAAAGATAATGACAAAACAACCTCATGTGAACCACATGCAAAGAGAGCAAAAAGAGGACGATGCCATTTGTGCGGCAGATCAAAAAATAGACAGACAAAAATTGTTTGCTCAAATTGTAAAAAAAAATGTTTGTCAGAGCCATTCTAAAGTTGTTTGTAATGAATGTTGCTAAATCACTATGTTTCTATTGGGAAAATATATGGGGCCTGATAGGCCCAAAAATCACTTTAGTGGATGTAAATATCTTTTTCGTAGGAGTGTTAAACTTTTTGCTGAGCCACTGGTGAACAATGTGAGCCTCTTGTACAAATTATTGTCTCTGTTGTAATACATGGTATTGTTTTTCCCAACTCGTTCAATGTATAAAAATGATGTTATGTTTGTTACTATAGAAGGACCCCCGCTGGTACAGCGGTAAGTCCATGGATTTACAACGCTAAAATTAACGGTTTGATTCCCCTCGGTGGACGCACCAAATAGCCCAACGTGGCTTTGCAATAAGAAAAGAAAAAAACACACACAATATGTATAGAGCTACACAAATGGCTATCTGTGCTCCGCTCACCTCGAGTATCGAAACCCAATTTCTAGCAGTGTAAGTCTTTCTTAATTTATCTCACACATAAATACATAATCATTTGGTTTGTTTTTTTTATTTTCGCGCGAAGCTGCACGAAAGATATCTACGCTAGCCGTCCCTAATTTAGCAGTGTAAGACAAGAGAAAAGCAGTTAGCCATCACCACCTCCTCTTGGGTCATACTTTTACCAAAAAATAGTGGAATTTACTGTGATATTATAACGCCCCCACCGCTGGAAGGGCAAGAACGTTTAGTGTGATGGGGATTCGAACCCACATCCAACACTTCTTGAGCCAACGTGTTTTCCTAACTTCACGAAGAGTACAACCTAGAAGACATGCTACGCTACTAAATGTGACTCATAGGAACTCAAATCCAACTTTATCTAACAGTTTTCACAGACATGAAGTGGTGTTCAGCTACAGGGTTAAAATGCCCCTTCATGTTTCACAGAAATCCCAGGGTACAGATCAAATTTCTCCATTATCTATAATTATATCTATAGCTACCTCAAGTGGGCCTCTATTGGAAAGAAAATCTATTAAAATGCCAATATGATACCTGAGAATACTTAAGCAACCTGAATAAATTTTTAATAGTATTTCTAGACACTTACCATACCTGAGAGATTTTCCAGGTGCGTTTTAAATTTTTTTCACATTCTAAATAAATGAGAGGGGAAAATCTATGCTATATACCATGAGAATATTCCCCGGGACACCTCGAGCTCACCTGCCACGTTTAGTTTTACTTGCACCAGAAGTGGGAAGTAGTTCTCAGACACACAAAATCGAAATAGTAACCAGCATTCATAAATATATAAACACAGATATTTATATTGCTACATGAACATCGGCTGGCGCACTCAAACCTATAGCTAACTGTATAAAAGTATTGTGACGCATTAGGATTTATCATCAACGTGATGAATAGCAGCTGATATACTGGAACCTCTATGTGTATCAGTTAATACACTGAAACTTATAAATAACTGTATGGGTATGAGCTTATATACTGGAACCTACCGTCAGTTGCACGAATATCAGCTGACACACTAAAAACTGAAACTAGCCGTATGGATACTAGTATATATATATATATATTGGAACCTACACCTAGCTGTATAAAAATCAGCTGATGCAGTGGAACCTACCATCAACTGTAGAAATATCAGCTGACACATAAGAACAACAATCCAACTTCAAATCTTCATGAATATAAAACGGTACACAGAAATTCACATCTAGAAACATCGAATAAGCTTTATAGAATCTAATATATGATTTAAAATAATATAAACGACGATGTTAACATTGTTCACAACAAAGAACGTAATATAAACTTACACTATTTGATATAGAGTCTATTTGTTCATTTCTTCACAATAGTTCCATATCTACAGTCTTCTGTTTGACTGTTAAGGTACCATTCAAGATGTTGATGTGCGAAAAGATATATTACAAGCCTTAGAGTAGTACCTTGTTCCACAACTTGTAAATCGTGTCTAGATTTCTTACACGATCAGACAATATATCACATACCTATCTGCAAGTTTTTAAAAGATAATTCTCGATTTGTAGTTCACGATACTAGCAACATATGACGCAGCTACAGAGGACACGTTCAATTTCTTTCCTTGAAATGTGATACTCTTCCATTGACGGAATTTTATCTTGAGGATTCTGACCTTTTTCTTCCAAAATATTCTTCAGGTTCGATTATCTCGCGCAGAGGTACCACAGTGTTGAGAAAGGGCGACACTTAAGGACGAGTGGCGTCAATGAGCGTAGTATCATAGCTTGCGAAATCGGTAGCAGATGTATGTAAAAGGCCACGACCACACTTTAACCGATGATTGGGATTTCGCCGTAAGATAGCGCGTTGGTATGCGTTTTGCAGAGCAGTTTGTACCTAAAGAAAGAGTTAATTACTGTGAGACATTTAATAACATAAAAGATGGTAGTTAAGGTAGTTTTTACCTGAAAAAGGAGTTAATTACTGTAAGACATTTAATAGCATAAAAGATGTCTTATTTATAGTAAATATCGGCTAGATATTTTAATCGAACTAAATTTTTAGGTGTTTATAATATAATCTTACAAAGTATAAATCTAGGTTTTATTTTTTTAAATAGGAAAATAGGAAAAGTGTTTTCAAACGTAAATACGACACTTTGGATGATTAACATACTAGAAAACAAATATTAAATATTTTACTGGAATAAAATAAAAACAATAAAATTTATCTAGGTTTGTTTCTGGAATTGAGTGAATTGTAAAATAAGTACATTGTTGTTAATTGAGAACAAAACTATACAATGGGCTTTCTGTGCCACTGGGAGTTACTAGAGGGAAATAAAATAGTTAGCCAGGGTTAATGCAATATATATATACATATATATATGGTCATAAAAGGTAGGTATATGTAACTTTACAAAGAGACCTGATAATCAGAGAGGCCTTCTAACTTTTGGAAGTGTTAAATATGATGGAAACTGTACACACAGCCTTTAGTTATAAGCAGTAGTAAACATACATTAATATTACGTCAAGTATAAACAAAATTAAACATAAAATCATAATAAGTGTTTATTTGACTGGCAATGAAGATGTGATAATTTCTTTTGTTTCTGTATTGTAAAATTTATCATGTCACGTTAGATAATCACAAAATTATAAGTGCATCACTACAGGTCAATAGTTAGGATTGTCACAAAATAAAAAACTATATGGCTTATACATGTATGTATTTATTTTCTCGAGTTATAACTTTACACAGGAATAATATAAAGTTGCACATAATTCAGTTTAATGACAGTTAAAATAACGCAGCGTCAGATGTTATGTGGACATATTTTAATGAAAAAACATTTCGTCGTGGGGGTGTTATAATATGACGGTCAACCTCACTTTTTGTTGGTAAAAGAGTAAACCAAGAGTTGGCAGTGGATGGTGATGACTAGCTAGTTAGCCTTTGTTCTCGTCTTATACGAATAAATTAAAAACGGCTAACGCAGATATCACTCGTGTGGTTTTGCGCGAAATTCAAACAAAACCAAAATTCGTGAAAATGTTACCAAAGTGTTTTTAAATAGCGAATTTGTTGTTGTTCATTGATGGGATCACCGAAGAAGAAAAGAAAAAGGAAATTCATTAACGTATAACTGTGTAATACCTGTCTTATCAAACACGATAAAAAGACTGGAAGAAATAGATAGGATATATAAACTTCCAACTGTAGGTAAATCTATCTATTAATGAGTAAAAGTTAAATACAATCTTAAAAAGTGACACTAAACAAACTACTGTTGAGAAAGCAGTGAATTTTCGGACTGTAATAATGTGTAATAATAATCTACGAACATTTTTTAAATACATAACACTGTAGTGGGAATAAAACTGTTAAAATCATTTGTCGAGAATCTAATGTTAAAAACGTTAAATTAAAGAAGCCATTTTAATAAAAGAATAAAAACCTTTAATAAATAAAGCACGTGTAGCAGGTTATACTAATCTCAGAGTAATATTGTAAAATCACACTTTCGGGTATAAAACTGTCCTGTTCAGTTGAGATGAATACCAGATGGCGCTACGTTAACAGTGGTGAAACGTTATTTTTAAATTAAGTATTTTGTCTATCCTGTTTTAGCTGTTTACTGAACATTAAATATTTTTACATTTTAAAAATTAAATAGTGTGAGTTATACCTCATAAATTATGATTAATGACAAATAACGTTTGTTTTGATAACTACAATGGATGTGTTTGAACTCGCACGTTTCGAGAACCCTAACTGACGAGAAAATCAGTTAATTTGATGTCCTCTTTAGACATATTTTATTAAAATTAATTATTACAATATGAAATATGAATTATTAAAATGTGTAATATGTTTACCTTTAAATTTTCTTCTCCCAGTCGAACCAAAACTGACAGAGATCAGTACCCACCGACAAAGTCAAGATGTGTTGGATTAAATACCATAATATGGCAGGTTTCAGATAACGTAAAATGAGCATGTGTCATCAACTTGGATGTGAGCTTGTCAAAAAGAGGAGAAAGTGTCGGGAAGAATTATTTTTTTTCCGCTGGGTGTTGCTTTGGGCGAAGAGAACTAGTCTTATAAAGTATGTGAGATTCAAAAATAATGGTAACTGTATGGAACGTAACGTTTAATGTCCAGCTCTGTCAAGAACCTGGAAGCGATGTGAAGATATAAGGTTTATAACCAGTTAGAATCACACAAACTTTTTTTTGTTTTTCCCGTTCATATAAAATTGGACATGAAAGACTTACTTGTGAGGACTGCAACAAGGCATTGGTTATCATGTACGCCTTCTCTAGGTGAGCATCGTCATGAAGGTTGATGCAGAAGAGAAGATGAGTGATTCCAAGCAGAGGGAAAAGAAGCGCAGTGGCTTTGATGGCTTTCCTGTAAAAACGGTTATTTGTTCTATTCTAACATTTATTTTCATTTGAAAAGCTGTTTATATTTCATATTAATAAAATCACTGATATATTCCGTGGATTGTCCTTTTATTTCTAGTGATTGCGAGACTACGTCTGATTTTAATTTAATACATTAATTTTTAAAACTCTGGTAATTCCTGGAAGCTCTATCTAATTATTTAATATTTAAACTTGTATAACAGTCAAAGCCTGATGTAATTTTTATAGTAAAGAGTTAATTATACAATTCTATAAATCTTTCAGCATCCGGAAATTCTGATATATAGGTGTACATTCGAATGTTAAGCTATTGGCTAAAAGAAAACAAAACAAACCTGAAACTGTTTATTGGTTTATCATCAATGCTCGGATACGTTTCAGGGGAAAATATGTTGAGGAGTGGTTATTGAAGTAACCAATAACAACCTAAATAGTTCCAAGCACCAGAACATTTTTGAACTTATATGTTATTACTCTTAAAAATATAATTGCTCATAAAGTGAAAAAGGTAAATATTTCGTTAATTATGCAAATATTTTCTTATTTTCTCATAGTTATCTAAATTCGTATACTCATTTTATATTTATTTGTCTTCCAATTTCAAAATAGTTTTTACCAATGCTGAGCTTTTGATTAAAACAAACAAACACTAATATGTACCTGACGTGCGTTGTTTCAATGGAATTGTTCTTACGTAGCTTCGTAACCGATATTCGTACAACGTTGATTAAGAAGATAGTGTTTACCTGAAAAACAACAACCAACAACATAGGCATTCACACTTTCGACCGTCTACATCTATATACATACGTAAATGTGTGTATATATAAATATAGATATCGTGGTGAGTGGAGCGAGAAAGTGTATGAGAACCTACGTAAAGTATTTATATATACACCAACTTGTAGCTATTTGAGTCGAGTTTCATTTGTCCCTATTTCATCATGCTCTTCTCTATGTGTAGAACAAATTTTTGTGTCCCCGTATGTCGTTTAAGCTTATGTTTCTACGAAATAGATAAATAATAGAAACCTAATGGGGATCTATGTTTTTATATAATGAATCATACACTATCAAATTGGACAAAAGTCTGGTGTACTTTTCCCGTCAAACCAAAATGATTCCGGCATAGACAGGTGGTCAAGAAACTCGACTCGTAATCTGAGAGTCGCAAGTTCGAATCCCCGTCACACCATACATGCTCGCCCTTTCACCATCGGGATGTTATAATGTAGCAGTAAATCCCACCATTCGTTGGAAAAATAGTAGCTTAAGTGTTGGCAGCGATAGCGATAACTAACTGCCTTCCATCTGGTCTTTAACTGCTATATTAGGGACAGCTAGCGCAGATAGTCCTCGTGTAGCTTTGCACAAAACTCAAAAACAAATCGATGAACTTCCGGGAAGAGGCTAATATACAACACTCGAAGATATAAATAACGAGGGTTAAGTTAAAGCAAGAAAAACTCCAAAAGTATTTGCAAAAAATTAAGGTCACAAGAAAATTTGAAGATATTCCAGATTCTCTGCAAGCCATCAATAATAAATAAATATTCAAATAATTTGGTTTGACTGATCTATTAATTGTCATCTATATGTATTCCAAAACATGACTTTTGTATCTATCCATATACAAATGACGTACGTATCATAGTTTCTTTGTTTGTTTTTGAATTTCGCGCAAAGCTACACGAGGGCTATGAGTTAGTCGTCCCTCATTTAGTGTGTAATACTGAAGGGAAGGCAGGTAGTCATCGCCAACTTTGGGCTATTCTAATACTATCGAAGAGTAGGATTGACTGCCACTTTATAATGCCCCCACGGCTGAAAAGGAGAGCATGTTTGGAGTGACGAGGATTTGAACTCTTAACCTACACATTACGAGTCGAATGCCTTAGCTAGCTGGCCATACCGGGCCTTTTGGAAAAGATAAAAACAAATCCGGTTTTTAGATCTATACATAATCGATAAAATATAGCCAATTAAATGTTTAGATGTTTACACAATCAATGAAATAGAGCTAAATAAGTTTTTAGAGTGTTGCAGAGCTGATGGAATAGAGGTTTGATTTTAAGGTTCTGCCGAAACGATGGGGTAACATGAAGATGGAAGTGTCATGGTTTGGGGCTGCTTTGCTGTAGCAGAACTTTGACAGTATTACACAATCATAGAATCCACCATGAATTCTTCTGTCTATTAGAGGGTGTTTAAGAAACATGTGAATTTATCTGTAAGAAAATTAAAGCTGAGGCGGAACTGGACCCTGCAAGACGACAATGACAAAAAACATTCCAGTAAATCCACCAAGGACTGGCTAAAAATTGAGAAATAGAACGTCTTGGAATGGCCAAGTCAAAGCCCAGATCATAATCCCATTTAGATGCTGTGCGGTGACTTGAAACGGGCTGTACATGCAAGAAACCCCTCAAACATCTCACAGCTGAAAGAGTTCTGTATTGAGGAATGGGGCAAACTTTCTTCAGACCGATGTCAGAGACTGGTAGATGGCTACAAGAAGCGTCTCACTGCAGTTATTTTAGCCAAAGAGGGTGGCACTAGCTATTAGGCTGTAGGGTGTCTTAACTTTTTTCCTCAGTTCAAATATCCAGTTTGGAAAAGTACATTTACAGAAAATCTTGAAAAGTATTTTCTTCTGTTTTAATTATTCAGTTATATTCCTATAATTTCTAAGTATTGTTAAAATTGAGATTAAATGTCTATATATCCATAAATGTTACAAAAATGCATAGGCTTTTATAGGGTGTCCTAACGTTTTCACATAACTGTACGTGAGACTCGCTCTTGGTATTACTGGCAAACAAAAACAGCTATTAAAATTGAGAAAAATATGTTGTATGTGAATTTAATGTGATCTTCTCTAAAATAAATTAAAGTTGCAAAGCTATTGATGATTCCCTCTTGCCTATCAATATAAACCACAAATAAAACTATACAAATAAAATAAACTAAAGATTGATAATAACTCAATCAGAACAATATATAGATTTATGTCATTGACCTACAGTGACACAAAGGTATGTCTGCGTACTTAACAACGAAAGTAACTGGGTTTCGATACTCGTGGTGAGCAGAGCACGGATAAACTTTTGTGTAGCTTTGAGCCTAATTTTAAACTGAACAGTACTATACACAAATTAATAAAAAAAATTCTTATGAAATGTTAATTTAATCCAAATAACTTCTGAAGCTGGATCACTTCGTCTCATTTATGTGTGGGTGTCTTACCACATGACATTTGATAATTAAACGAATAGAAAACTTTGCGGGACTCAATATCTGAGGAGGTTCACATGATACATTTTTGAAATGTTTTTAGTTCTTGTTAATCAAACTATATACATTGTTTCATAAACAATATGTTACCACAATAACAAAATCCTTACAACCCCTGGGGTTGTTTAAGAATATTTGTTATTTTTTTCAAGAATAACGTCGATATTACGTTGAATAGCACGTGTACATCAAATCTATAATTTACTACAACGTGTCTTTTGTTCACGTACTTGTGAATACTTAAAAAACATATTCTCGTAGAGCTCCACGTTAAGACATCAGAGGCTGTGATCGTTATGTTTGATATTCTAATGGTAGAATTTCGTGTCATAACTTCCACGTTATATCTATGGCTTATTATTATGTTTAAAATTGTAAAATAATTTCAATTGTTATTGTAGCTAATATGTAAGTTCAGGGTAAGAACACGACGAAATTTTATTATAAAATGACTCGGATGTTAAAGAATAAAGTTTTAATACGCCTCCACTATTTCTACATAACATGAAGGCTTAGCATAAGAGATTATGGTCCATGAATTGCTTCCTAAAGCATTAAGGAATGCCTATCGATGAATCATAATACACAAACAAACACAGTAAAATTTGTTTCGACCTTTATCTGACACAATATCAACAACATATTTGTGGCGAGGAGTCTTAATCTTCTCACCTGTATATATGAACGAAGACCCATCATTTTTACGTTCTAGATGTGTACGTTCTATACATTTATGTACAAAAACAGACGAGTCCAAACATGGAAGAGACGCGAGTAACATCCGGTTGGTTTTCAAAATAATGGAGGTAGAGATAGGGTTGTTGACACAATAAATGTTTTATTGATATTAAACAAAATTATTTACATGATAAAAAATATTTATTGGGACATTTATCGAAAAGAAAAACATAGATCATATACATGTAATAAAGGTTTTTTGGTTTCGTTACCAGTTCAAATATGGAGACTCTGTGGACCTGACTCCAGAATTCATCATCCGTACAAGTCCATAAACTAAAGAACAAGAGAAAAGAATACAATTGGAGACTTTAAAAACAGTAAGTCTCTGAACTAAACGAACATTGGAAAGCAATTGGAGACTTTGGGTATCTCGATCTCGGCACCTCTCACAGCAGCTAATGCGAGTGCTTCTTTACTTTTCTTTTATTACAACATTATTTTATTCTTTTATTACACTTATCTCATGAGAGGACAAAACCAATAGATATATACATATGCATATAAAAAAACATATACAAATAATAACCTAGTATGGCCAGGTAGGTTAAGTATAAAGCGTTCGACTCGTTTAGTTGAGGGTCGAGGGTTCGAATCTCGAAGCACCAAACATGTTTACCCTTTCAGTGGGAGGCGGTTATAATGTGACAGTTAATGTCATTAGTTCGTAGGGAAAAGAGGAGCCCAAGAGTTGACATTGGATGATGATGGCTAGATTCCTTCCCTCTAGTCCTACACTGCTAATAAGGATGGTTAGCACGGATCGTACGCGCGCAGTTTTGCAGTGTTAGATCCTGTCGTTTATTGCAGGTAATAGAATACGTTGAGTTGATTAAAATTGATTTTAGTTAGGTCGTGTTCCATATTGGTAAAAAATATTTTTGTTTTTGTTATTTTGGGTTTTTCTGTTATGTTTTTTATTTATTACATAAGTAAAAACGTTTTATTGCATTTAAGGTAAGTATGTTTGTATTTCGTTACGACAATACGCGATCTTACAGTCATTTTCATAACATGTTTTAACCATTTTATGTATTGTGTTTATACTCCTACCTAGCGAGAACGAATTAGTATAAATAAAGCACAGTGGTACACTTTATGTGTACAACTGTTATCTTAGTTGAACGTGGGTCAAATATCTCCCATAGCAAAAATTTTGGTGCTTTAATTAAGTATTTATTTTTAGTTCTTGAGAATTGTGAAAAACCTTTTAATTTTTCAAAGTTATGTTGTTACTGATTGATACAATTTATATATATTAATTTTTCTAGAAAGTAATTTAACATTTAGTGTTTCTTTAATAATCCAGATGTTATTATATTCATTAAATCATCTTTTAACTTACCAGCTGGAGTCATTTTTTGTCAAATAATTTTCCAGTTCCTTGAGTTGTATTTAAACTTAGTAATAAAAGTTGTTTTAGTGACAAAAGTTTTCATAAGAAAATCGCAAATTAACTGAATAGCATAAGAAAAAAGTTTAGTGAATGGAGAACAAAAACTGTTTTTTTATTTCACTACCTGTTGTTATTGAACAAGTCTTAAAGTTATTGAATTGTGTATTGATTTTATTTGAGATACGTATTTATTTGCATAAAGATTCATTTATTCGTTCAGTTTTACTTAAAACAGAATTCATCACCTATTCTTCCACGCTGGTACAGAGGTAAGTCTATGAATTTACAACACTAAAATGAGTGATTCGATTCCCATCGATGGACTTAGCAGATAGCTCGATGTGGCTTCGCTACAATATAAGCACAAACACTCATCACCTATAATTCCCACATCTCTGTGTGTGTGTGTTTCCTTATAGCAAAACCACATCGGGCTATCTGCTGAGCCCGATGAGGGGAATCCAACCCCCTGATTATAGCGTTGTAAATCCGAAGACATACCTCTGTACTAGCGGGAAGTCGCCACATCTAACGAATATGTAAAAACAGTCCAGACCAAGTATAAGCTACGTAACAATCACCATCTTTATATACATTTCTTTACATTGTTTTTTGAAACCGTTGACGATTAAACTATTGTAATAACACAAGGATTTTTTCAAAAGCTGATTAAATTCTCGTGGTTAATGTTGCCCCTGTGATTCTATTTTTCTGCTTTACGTTATATAACGTAACAAAACCACAACAATAACAAAACTATATTCTTGCAAGATTTAATACATTCTCATGGTAAGATGTCTCATATCAGCTAGATATATGTATTAAATTGTATCATTTATATTTTATTGAAGAAAATATATAAGACAAACCATGTTTATAAATAAAAGAGTGACCATATACAACAAACAAGTTTACAAACTTCTGAAAGACCAGCCATATAAATCTGTGCAACATATCTAACTGGTTATGTTTCCTCATGAAGTTTTCTGATATGTTTTTGTCTTTCTTCTTCTGTAAGACACCTCTGTGTTTGTTCTTTAACTGTTATTTAACAGTGGGAGACATATCATTAATGTTCATGAAGTTAGCAGATATAAGGCAAAATAAGATATTAAATAACCTGCGTTAGCTGTTACTAATTTTAAATGATAGACGATAGAATAACGACTCGCTCTAGTTTTTAGCAACAAATAATTAAATTAACCATCACACTATAACGTTCCCACAGCTGTAAAGTTGAGCACCATCGGTGACAGGACGTGAACTCGCGTCCCGGTAGATGACAGTATGCTGCATTAAAAACATAACATTTACCTACAACTTTAAAATGTTAGTTTTATGTGACAGAAATATTCTTTTATTTTATATTAACTCACTTTTATCATTAGACTCATGACTTTGTTTTAAGATAAACTGATCATATTTTGGTTGAAAAAATGGACGTTATGTATTTTATTACTTCAGATATTTTATAAAGTTTTTATGGTATCAAATGGATCATGGGACGATACAGTAGAAACTTTATACGTGAAATAGGGCTTGTCTGGGTGTTATCTAACTTGACGTTTACTTACTGACATACTTTCGTATCACTTGCTAAACCAGTTCTAATACACTTTAAACATTACAAAAAAAAAATCTCGATATTTGTATCAATTAAGTATTGTACCATTAAAACGTAAACAGTAGGGGACGTAGCTCAAATGGTAGAGCGCTCGCTTAGCATGTGAGAGGTACCGGGATCGATACCCGGCGTCTCCAGTATTTTTCAAAAGGTTCTATCGTTTCCAGACATACATTCCGAAAAAAAAGTATCAATCTATTGCAAGTTCATAGTGCTCTAAAAGTTAAAGAACGAAATACCTATTTCAGTTTACTTTTCCCATAACTAAATTTATTTATGAAGAACATATCAGGTTGCGAGTGAAGTTTGAAGCAACTCCTACTGATCTCACCTCTTCCAAGGAAAATTCAACTCAACGTTCCCGATATAAGGCTGTTACATAAAACCACGCATTTGCCATTAATTCTCAAAACGAACACCAACACGGATAATTTGCTGCTCGTTTTGTCGGTGTGTACCTTCATTTTGTGTACCCAAGCAGTCAGGTGCCATTTTACAGAGAACGAGGTGGGCAGGGCGTTCCAGATGCTGGAAGATCGCCAGACCTACAGGAGGATGGCACAGCGCGTCGGTGTGTCACTAAGCGTCATCAATCGACTTTGATGATGAAGCAGGAGACGAACTCTTATGGTTGGAGACCAGATCAAGGGCGTCATCGCTTCACAAAAGCCAGAGAGGACCGCTACATCATGACTACCGCTCATCATAAAATGAAGTAATTTATTCTTTCCAAGTTTTTTACATTAAACTATGACTATTTTATCCATACGTAAAGCCTCGTGTGAGTGTCTTAAACACTCAAATTTATATTTCTTTCTATTTATATTCTTATGAAACTCTTTAACTTGTAATTTCAATCCTAAGAACTTGATGGTTTGTGTTTTTCGACCAACATGTTTTGTATTATTTGTGATACTGAAATTACAATCTAACTTACATAACAGAACCAGTTATTTTTTTATTTGTGCTTAAACGTATTGATGAGAAACAGAACGTATATGATTAATATATTTGAAATATGTACAGTTGTTTGTTTGTTGTGATATTCTTGTGCTAAATGTTATGTACATGTTTTGTTAAGGGTTTATTATTAATTTATGGAATATATACAGAAGTGTTTTCAGGCATGTAATGAAGACATGTCTGACTTAAAGATATGTTGCAGTGTATGATAAAGGACTTCCCGAAACATTGAAAGGTTAGAAAGTACAATGACAACTAGATTAATGTCATATTCATTAAACGATTTAAAGATATATTAATAATTCTTTGTTTGTTTTACAATTTAAGAAATCAATATAATGGGCTTTGTCTAATGATAGTGACGTTTACAAATTATCATATAAAAATATAAAGATACAATACTTCTTTAGAATTATGTGAAACGTTTGTTTGAATGTCTTACAAGTTTTCGTGTTAGTATCACGCAATTTAAGTTAACCATGGCATCGGTATGTTTCAACATGGACAAATTTCTACAACAGTTTGTTGTGCTGAAAATGAGATGAATCGCACACTGTTTTTTTGTGTTCAGGATATTTTATTTCTGGAACTTGCTTCCAGAACGCTGTAGAAGAATGGGATTTATGGATCATCTTGTGACCCAGGTATTCCTGTATTTTTATTAGTTCCATTTCCACAGCAGATGATTCTGTAACAAGAGGTTCGACTATTGGACAATCATCACTGACCGCATCATGCACGAACGGATTTACAAGAATGGCGAAGTAGGGGCTTTAGCTCCTGCAAGTCCTCAAACCTTTCTAGCAAATTATGAAGCAGTTCTTGTTATTTATCTTTGTATTCTTCCAATTTGATGTTTTAATTTCGATATCAGATAATGTATTTACTCTTCTTTTGAGATTGGGAAAGTAACTGAAGTGTCTTGACAATATGTCTCTTTCAAAAAGTCTAATTTCATTTTGAAAACTGAAAATTGTCTGAGCAAGATAAGAAACAATCTTATTCTTCCTCTGGAGTGCCAAGTTGAAAAGTTTTTAGATGAATCATTATACAAGTAAGAAACAATTGTTTTTTGAATCAAGCACAAAGATACACAATGGGCTATCTGTGCTCTGCCCACCACGGGTATCGAAACCCGGATTTTAGCGTGTAAGTCCGCAGACATACCGCTGAGCCACTGGGGGGCAGTAAGAAACATTAGATCTTGCATCTATTCATCATTTCTCATTTGAGGATAGAATCTTTTCTTTTCTTCAAGAAAAGTAATAATAGGCTTCAACAGATCCACAAAGCTATTTAGGATATTGCTGGTTGACAGTCACCTCACAATGCTGTTTTTATCATTTATATGTGGAGACATTATTAAATCATGGATTAACTCTACTGTAGAAGGTAAAAGTTAACACCATTTCACTAACTGTGAATATGGACATTTGGTCCATGTATTTATCCAGCTACATAGATACATTTGATACAATAGAGACACGCTCATCACTATCTGTCAATATTTCCAATTTGTTTTTATTATTTATTTGTTACGATATTATTAAAAATGGGTGAGTCCACCGTATAAGATAAAAGTTAACACTTATAACTGTTCCAGTTATGTTGGTACGTTTGATACAGTAGACACACGTTGACCACTATCTGTAAATGTATCGAATTTTTCACAAGCTTCTTCACTGTTTTCAAAATATTTTGTTAACGCATCATAACTGAAAATTTATAATAATAATTATAAGTTTGATGGGGAGTACCCATTATTTATGGTAGTGGAAAACTCCAAACTCATATGCTGCTAAAGTGCTCAAGAGTGGAATGCATATATGTCAATATCGATAAATAACATGCGTAACAAAATAACTATTTTTGGAACAAAGATAATAAATATATCATCTAATGTTAACAAAATTAGATTATTATTAAATTGAGCTGAGATTTTTTAAGATGAAAATAAAAATAAAACGTGGTTACGTTACGGGGATCGAACACTGAATTTAACATCGGAAGGTGTTAAACGTTCTGTTGAGCTACTGGTGAACAATGTTAGCCTCTTGAGCAAATTATTGTGTCTGTTGTAATACACAATATTGTTTTTCCAGTTCGTTCAATGTATAAAAATGATGTTATGTTTGCTACTATACAAGGTCCCCCCGCTGGTACAGCGGTAAGTCTATGGATTTACAACGCTAAAATTAACGGTTCGATTCCCCTCGGTAGACGCATCAAAGAGCCTCACGTGGCTTTGCCATAAGAAAAGAAAAACACACACACAGTATGTGCAGAGCTACACAAATGTCTATCTGTGCTTCGCTCATCGCGGGTATCGAAACAGAATTTCTAGCAGTATAATTCTTTCTTAATATGTCTCACAAATAAATAGTTTCATTTGTTTTTTATTTTTGCGCAAAGTTACACTAGAGATATCTACGCTAGTCGTCCCTAATATAGCAGTGTAAAACAAGAGAAAAACAGTTAGCCATCATCACCTATCACCAACTCTTGGGCCATACTTTTACCAAAGAATAGTGGGATTTACTGTAACATTATGTTACTCGAAAAAACATCGAGAATTTCTTCGTCAACATAAATCAAGAGCCAGAAGAGAATTTATACGGCAAGTGGCGCTTGAAATCAAAGAAAGTTACTGCAAAGATAATGACAAAACAACCTCATGTGAACCACATGCAAAGAGAGCAAAAAGAGGACGATGCCATTTGTGCGGCAGATCAAAAAATAGACAGTCAAAAATTGTTTGCTCAAATTGTAAAAAAAATGTTTGTCAGAGCCATTCTAAAGTTGTTTGTAATGAATGTTGCTAAATCACTTTAGTGGATGTAAATATTTTTTTCGTAGGAGTGTTAAACTTTTTGCTGAGCCACTGGTGAACAATGTGAGCCTCTTGTACAAATTATTGTCTCTGTTGTAATACATGGTATTGTTTTCCCAGCTCGTTCAATGTATAAAAATGATGTTATGTTTGTTACTATAGAAGGACCTCCGCTGGTACAGCGGTAAGTCTATGGATTTACAACGCTAAAATTAACGGTTTGATTCCCCTCGGTGGACGCACCAAATAGCCCAACGTGGCTTTGCAATAAGAAAAGAAAAAAATGGCTATCTGTGCTCCGCTCACCTCGAGTATCGAAACCCAATTTCTAGCAGTGTAAGTCTTTCTTAATTTATCTCACACATAAATACATAATCATTTGGTTTGTTTTTTTTATTTTCGCGCGAAGCTGCACGAAAGATATCTACGCTAGCCGTCCCTAATTTAGCAGTGTAAGACAAGAGAAAAGCAGTTAGCCATCACCACCTCCTCTTGGGTCATACTTTTACCAAAAAATAGTGGAATTTACTGTGATATTATAACGCCTCCACCGCTGGAAGGGCAAGAACGTTTAGTGTGATGGGGATTCGAACCCACATCCAACACTTCTTGAGCCTACGTGTTTTCCTAACTTCACGAAGAGTACAACCTAGAAGACATGCTATGCTACTAAATGTGACTCATAGGAACTCAAATCCAACTTTATCTAACAGTTTTCACAGACATGAAGTGGTGTTCAGCTACAGGGTTAAAATGCCCCTTCATGTTTCACAGAAATCCCAGGGTACAGATCAAATTTCTCCATTATCTATAATTATATCTATAGCTACCTCAAGTGGGCCTCTATTGGAAAGAAAATCTATTAAAATGCCAATATGATACCTGAGAATAGTTAAGCAACCTGAATAAATTTTTAATAGTATTTCTAGACACTTACCATACCTGAGAGATTTTCCAGGTGCGTTTTAAATTTTTTTTCACATTCGAAATAAATGAGAGGGGAAAATCTATGCTATATACCATGAGAATATTCCCCGGGACACCTCGAGCTCACTTGCCACGTTTAGTTTTACTTGCACCAGAAGTGGGAAGTAGTTCTCAGACACACAAAATCGAAATAGTAACCAGCATTCATAAATATATAAACACAGATATTTATATTGCTACATGAACATCGGCTGGCGCACTCAAACCTATAGCTAACTGTATGAAAGTATTGTGACGCATTGGGATTTATCATCAACGTGATGAATAGCAGCTGATATACTGGAACCTCTATGTGTATCAGTTAATACACTGAAACTTATAAATAACTGTAAGTGTATGAGCTTATATACTGGAACCTACCGTCAATTGTATGAATATCAGCTGACACAATGAAAACTGAAACTAGTCGTATGGATACCAGCATAAATATATTGGAACCTATACCTAGCTGTATAAAGATCAGCTGATGCAGTGGAACCTACCATCAAAGGTAGAAATATCAGCTGACACATAAGAACAACAATCCAACTTCAAATCTACACGAATATAATGCAGTACATAGAAATTCACATCTAGAAACATCGAATAAACTTTATAGAATCTAACATATGATTTAAAATAACATAAACGACGATGTTGACATTGTTCATAACAAAGAACGTAATATAAACTTACACTATTTGATATAGAGTCTATTTGTTCATTTCTTCAAAAATGTTCCATATCTACAGTCTTCTGTTTGACTGTGAAGTGCAACTCAAGATGTTGATGTGCGAAAAGATATATTACAAGCCTAAGAGTAGTACCTTGTTCCACAGCCTGTCGTAAATCGTGTCTGAATTTCTTACACGATCAGACTATATATCACATACCTATCTACAAGTTTTTAAAAGATAATTCTATATTTGCAGTTCATAATATTAGCAACAGATGAAGCAGCTACAGAGGACACGTTCAATTTCTTTCCTTAAAATGTAGTAATCTTCCATTGACGGAACTTAATCTTGAGGATTCTGATCTTTTTGTTCCAAAATATTCTTCAGGTTCGGTTATCTCGCGTAGAGGTACCACAGTGTTGAGAAAGGGCGACACTTGACGACGAGTGG
>VWRL01001566.1:0-26702 GCA_011833715.1 Carcinoscorpius rotundicauda | reverse complement strand
TACGGCCATCATTGCGAATAACTTCAAACATTCGCTTTGGCATGGTCGATATAAGCGTTTGCATAAGGCTGGCTGGAATGTTATTCTAAGCGGTGAATATGGCTTCACGAAGATCATGCACTGTTTGGAATCGCTGTCCATTTACAGAAATTTTCCTTGTCATTCTTTCCTTGCCTTGAGAGTGCCCAAACATTTACAAGGGGGTTCAGTTCGGGCGAACACGCTGGATGGTCCAAAAGAATCACGTTATTCGCCATGAAAAAGTTCTTTATCCTGCGGGCGTTGTGGATTGCAGCGTTATCCTGCTGAAAGATCCAGTCATTTTCACACAAGCGAGGGCCTTCAGTCAATAAGGATGCTCTCTCAAACATGCCAATGTAGCTAGCCGCTGTTTGTCGCCCTTGTTTAACCTGAAGATCAATGGAAGGAGAAAGCACCCCAGATCATGATGGATGATGGAACCTCCTCCACTGTGTCGTGTAGAAAATGTCTCCTGTGAGATATCCTTGTCGTGCCAGTAACATTGAAAGCCATCTGGACCACTCAGGTTAAATTTTTTCTCATCAGAGAACAAAACCTTCGTTCACTTTTCTCCATCTCGTGTTTGGTGCTTCTCAGCAAAGTTTAATCGAGCTATTTTGTGATATGGAAGGAGACGTGGCTTTTGAAGTCGTTTTTAAAGCCTTTCCCTCGAAGATAACGTCTTATTGTTGTTGAGCTGCATTCTGCGTCCGTAAGGACGTTAATCTGGTTCGACGATCGGCTGGTGTTTTGCCGGGCAACGCTGGCGAAATTTTCTTGGACTGACCACTTGAAATTCTCGTTCCTTATCCTTCAGGGTCTTTTAAGAAATTTGCAACAGTAGTTTTACTGCTCAATCTCACCAGCGATGGCACATTGAAAGAGACCTTACTTTGGTAATTCGACAATTCTGTCAACGTTTTAGCCTTTGCCATGTTTTTACCCAATGTAGCACAGATGTCAAATGTTGACAACGCTGATGCTTGAACACAAATAACTAAATTTCGTTACGTGTTTAACGATAACGCTTTGTCTCAGTATGGTCTTAAACTTTTAACCAGTTAGTATTTAGACTAATTTCATAATGTTTACATTTTTCTTATTAAATGCTAAAATAGTTTTTTTTCTTATTTTCATCTACTCAAATAAGTGGTTGGGTCTAATAACCCAAAGTACATATTTTTTTCTTTATGTTCATTGGCCTTAAGATTTTGGCCAGCAGTGTATATAATACACTACAAGACGGCTAAAATATGGTAGACATTACAGTGTGTAAAAAGAGATTTCTTTAAACTAGGTAACAAGATGAATTAGAACATTTGTAACCGAGTAAAACTGTCTTGACATGGTCCAGTAGAATAGTTTGGCAGAAACAGCGTAAAACCGTCCAGATACGGTTTAATTCTAGAAAAATAAACCTAATGTTTGTGTTTTGTTTCGTTATAGTGTAAGGCTGCGCTGTGGGCTATTTGCTCGGTGCCTAATGTTGGTATCGAGACAGAATTATTAAAGTTATTAGCCCTAAGCCTTCGCTAATCCGTCTACCCTATGGTTTATAACAATGGTTGAGACAATTGCCAATAACTTTATAAAAAAATCCACAAATTCAGCCACACTGTCTCATGTTGAATATCAATTTCTTATCACGGTTGGGCATACAATTTAGGTCTATTTAGTACTAAAAAAACAGTTATTAGCTGTTTCTGTCTGAATTATCTAATTTCTTATCATGGTTGGGGATAAAATTTATTACTATGTAGTGTTAAAGAACCAGTTAGTAGTTGTTTCTCTCTTGATTATCTAATTTCTTATCACGGTTGGGGATAGAATTTAGGACTATTTAGTGCTAAAGAACCAGTTATTAGCTGTTTCTACACGACAATGACCAAATAAGATTTCTGTTATATTAACATGATCTTGTTTCAACACATTTTGATGCGATGATTATTTCGACACAAAACAAAATTTCCCACTTATAGTTACCTATTTATTCATTACGTTACGATAACTTTTCAGAAACTAATTATCTGAATGATACGTTTAATATTCTGTTTATTTTAAAAATTAGAACAAACGAATACATCAGTTTAATTTTAATACTTTAACAAATGTATTCTGTACCAAACTATTGAAATGTTATGTACCCACTTCTTCTCATATAATTCAGATGTGGAATAAAGGAGATGAAATATTATATTCAATGTAAATGTTTGCCCTCAACAAGACTTTTTAACTTTCTAACCTTTTGTGTGTTTGTGCATTTTAAAGCCATGTTAAACTTTCTACTGTGTCTACCGAGGGAAATCGATACCTTGATTCTATCACTTTAAATCCATAAACTTAACACTGTATCCCCAGGATCAGCTGGTGTCTTGCCAAACAACCCGTCGACTCCTCTTGCTCAACGTCAGCGAAATGCTCTTGTGTCTACCACTTGAAATTCTCGTTCCGTATCTCTCAGGATATTTTAAGCAATTTGCAACAGCAGTTTTATTACGCCCAATCTCACCAGCGATGGCACGTTGAGAGAGACCTTGCTTTTGCAAATCAACAATTCTGCCACGTTCAAACTCTATCAACTTTTTAGCCTTTGACATGTTTTTACCCAATGTAACACAGGAGATGTCAGTGGGAGATGTGCTTGAACACAAATGACTAAATTACGTTACCGATTAACGCTTTATTTCAGTATGCTCTTAAACTTTTGACCAGCTAGTATTTAGACCAATTTCATAGTGTTCAAATTTTCCCTATTAAATGCTAAAAAAGTTTGTTTTTGTCCCTCTTTTCTAATTTTCGTCTTTCAATTTCTACTCAAATAAACAACGGAAAATGCATATTTTTTCTTTATGTTTATTGGCCTTAAGATTTTTGCCAGTAATGTGCATATTTATATATCTACATAAAGAAAGAGAAAATCATTACTCACTTGATTTGGTTTCCTGAGAGAACGTCTAACAGAATGTACCCTAAATATCCATGGTAACTTCGTGAGTATCACTATGACGACAAGATCAAACACTAACATCGAGGTCCTTCTTCCGACTTAAACTTTGTAGTTGAGAAAAACATTTGAATTTTTTACAAACCAACAGTATTCATACTTCGTGTAAATTGCGCCCCCCAATGGCTCAGCGGTATGTCTGCGGACTTACTCGCTAAAATCCGGGTTTCGATACCCGTAGTGGACAGAGCACAGTTAGCCCATTGTGCAGCTTTGTGCTTGATTCTAAACAACAAAAACAACAACATCAACATAATTTTAAAGCCTGGCATGGCCTAGCGCGTTAAGGCGTGTGCTTCGTAATCTGAGGGTCGCGGATTCGCGCCAAACATGCTCGCCCTCCCAGCCGTGGGGGCGTTATAATGTGACGGTCAATCCCACTTTTCGTTGGTAAAAGAGTAACCCAAGAGTTGGCGGTGGGTGGTGATAACTAACTGCCTTCCCTCTCGTCTTACACTGCTAAATTAGGGACGGCTAGCACAGATAACCCTCGAGTAGCTTTGCGCGAAATTCAAAAACAAACAAACAAACATCGTGTAAATTCCACATATCCTCTGATAAAAAAAAACATCTTTAAAGGTTTGTAACGCAAGTTGAAAAAGAACTTTTGCTCTTTCAGGGACAAAAGCATTTAACTATAAGGCAGCTTCCACAGGGACAACACGTCTGATAAACTACAAACTTACTCCACACGAACCATGTCTAAACGTGTTGTTTCTTACTTGTAAAATGTAAATACTTTGATGTGAAATAACTTTCCTAATCACAAGCTCCAACATCTTTCAAGACAACGCGCGTGGATCTAAATTTTCTTTATAGATGGACTACACAGAAATTTACTCGCTATTGGAGGGAAACCTTTTCTCTGACTGTAATTACAAAACACTTGACATCTGGGGGAATTCATACACCAAGAATAACTGCCAGGAGCTATCACGGATGGAAGTGATAAAAGAACTGTGCGACTGTGTAATTGTTACAGCTCCATATGCTAACTCATCAAGTAAGTAGACAAATCATCACGTGACTATTACAGCTCCATATACTAACTCATCAAGTAAATAGACAAATTTTTACACGACTGGTGTAATATTCTCTTCATTTTCTGTTATTTCAAATGGAAAGTCACATTAGACTATGGTCGTGAAAATATATTAAAAAATTAGTAGAAAAAACTTTTGAACGACCAATTTTACTTAAATGTTTTATTCATAAGTTCGACATGAAACTGCTTACACGGGGTTCAAAAATTACACCTTTAAGCTTTATTTAAATCCGAAGTTTAATTGTGAGTTTTAATTTACTTTGACTCATAGTTGAACGGGAATCAAGTGTGTCCAGTTTTATAAATATATTTTCCTTACTTTTCAGACAACAACTCCATCAGATTTTGTGGTCCCCGAGATTTTACTGGATGTGTCATCATACAGCTTCCTAACATCCTAAGTAAGTTCTGTGACTCTTTCAAGTTGTTTTGTGTTTCGCTTTGAGAGGCAAGTCCACGGTTTTACGAGCAGAAATCGTGAAATATATTATGTTATTGGTTGTGTTGATGCTATTGATAAAATAAAGTTACTCCACAGGAAGACTGATGAAAATCGACTGTGGTTTTGTTTGTTTCAAACGTTCAGTTTTTATGTCCACATCTTCTGGAGCAGCGAACTTAGTTTTAAAACATCTGAGAAAACAGTTTTCTTTATATATATATATATATTTACTGACAGGCATTTAATTGTTATTACGTATTACAATGATAAGATTGAATAGAAGAGCCAAGATTCGTTTCCAATTCTGTTTTAATACAGGAAAACTCAGAAGGTGCCACCACCTGTGTAAAGAGTATAAATATGACACATACACAACCTTTACAGAACTCAGCCCTTCATACAACGTGAAGAGAATAAACAGGTTTGTTGTGGTTCCATTCTGTACCATAGAAAGTTTAAATCCACAGCAACGAAATCAGTTAATTAATTACGTTATACACACTTTCTAGGCCTAATTTCAATCAGTGTTTCTGTATTGTGAGTAAACACTGCGGTCATTCCCAGTCTTTCTGTATTTATACTTTGAGATTATTTTAGCTACTCATAGTTGTTTAACTGTAATAGTTACTAGAATTATTTGTAGGTACCGAAAATAGTCATGTAGTTAAACTCCTGCACACTTCTTAAGACATGAGCACATTTGGTACCTTTGACACGCTCTCTGATCATATACATACACGTAACTTTCAGTCAGACTTCTTAACTCTCTAGCGAGATGGATATATATGATACAAAATACTTATCTTTTTTAAATTTTACTTTAATATTAGAGATAAAACGTTTAATATGTCGTGATGTGTCTTTTAATATAGTGAAAAATTCAGTCAACTTTATAATAATTACAAAAAACTTAAGTTCTAACGTGTGTTTTTAAACAAAACTTTCATCAGACGTTTAATACTCGTTATAAATGGCTTCTAATAAATACCACTGTTTATTTTTTTACAGAGAAAACGCCGCTAGAGTAAAAATGATGTACCGAGAATTGTCATATCAAAAACTTCAATACAAAACACGTTCCATCAGTTCTACCATAAGTAAGTATTATTGTCATATGAAAAACTTCAATACAAAAAACGTTCCTTGAGTTCTACCATAAGTAAGTATTATTGTCATATGAAAAACTTCAATACAAAAAACGTTCCTTGAGTTCTACCATAAGTAAGTATTATTGTCATATGAAAAACTTCCCTACAAAACATGTTCCTTCAGATCTACCATAAGTAAGTATTATTGTCATATGAAAAACTTGAGTACAAAAAGGTTCCACCAGTTGTGCTATAAGTAAGTATTACTGTCATATGGAAAACTTCAGTGGAAGCGTCGTTTTTTCCGTTCCATCTTAATTAATTATTACTGTCATATGAAAAACTTTATACAGGTATCATACAGCAACAACAGTAGTAATTAATATCTACCCGAAGAAATCTAACTGGCATACTGGAATATATATATATATTTATATATAGAGAGAGATATGCATATATATATATATATGTAGAGAGAGAGGCAATAGTTTGTTTAAAATGTACTGTGACTATATGAAAGGTGTAACAAACAAAACATATATTAATCATAACCAAACACAAATAATTTCAAGTGTTCAATTTTTAAAATTATGGTACTTTGAAAATTTCATACTATGTTAACTTTTCTAGAAATTTATAAAACTGTTAATTAAAACTAGTTTGTTTGTTTTTTCAGGTAAGATTGGAGGAACCCTAGGCCTAATGTTAGGAGCTAGTGCTATCACCTTGCTGGAGGTTCTAATATTTGTTGTTCGGTATCTGTGGGTGAAGGTTGCCCATGGCAACGTTATAAAAAAGATTTAAATAATAAAAAAGAATTGTTGTTAGATTTTCAAATATCGTAGTTATCAGCATAAATAGCTTGCTAATTTTTTATTAAGTCATACTGAATAGAAGTAATGAACGAAATTCATGATTCCTAAACTTTTCACACAGATATTAATCACTGATGAAGAAAAATCCAAGATGGCGCACACCCCATGTGCACATAAACTAAGTTCGTAGATTAGGTTACATACTACTAATGTAGAACACACTCCGTTTGTGATTAGACAACGGTTTTAAAATAATATACTGTTATATATAAATCTCATGTTTGTGAATAGAAAACGGTTTTATTTTAAAGCATTATATATTTTCATGTTCTTGGTCATACAGCAATTTAGAACATTATATATTTTCATGTTATGTACTTTTACAATAGACTGGAACCCAAGAACAAACACGTTATTCTAAATGTGGTCTAAATGTGCACAATGAAAATATAATATCTTTAAACTTGTATTCAGTATTTGTATAGTTAGAACCTAAAATCCAATGTGCCCTACCACTAGCAACAGCTCATTGCTTGTATGGCTTACGAGACTGATCAATCATTACACAAAGATTCCTTGCTTCGTGACATTGTTAATGTTGTTCCCATTCAAATTATGATAACCCACATGCAATATTTTTCATTGATCATAATTAAAACTCATCTGCCATTTATTCGTCCAACTCACTAACTCAGCAGCATCCTCTTCACAGTCAGTAACACCAAAAACCTTGATATCATCTGTATGAGTAATTTGTTGATCATTCCTTCATCCATGTTATTGATGTAAATAAAAAAGAATAATCCTAATACTGAACCACGAGGAACCTCACTTGTGACATTAATCCAGTTTGGTTTAACTTAAATTATAACCCTCTGCTTTCTTTCATCCAGCCACACTTCTATCCAATTAGCAAACTTATCATCCAGACATATAGAGATAATAGTTTTTACAAGCCTTTAATGTGTATTATGAACTGACCTGGACAATTCTGCAATCAATTAGGTGGATAATGTTTTAAATAGATTTTATGTTAACAAGAAATATGTTATAAAGATATGTTCCACAGTAAAATATTTATATATTCTTTAACTCACTAACGAAGGTTATACATGGTACTAACTTTTACCACTTGGTTCCAAAATATTTTACTTACTTTTGTTCCGACATTAGAAGTTAAATACTTTATTATTCGTGGTAGTTTTATCTAACATATCATGTACTCTCTCTGTCAGATTTCGCCGTAATTAAACTGTAATAAGAAACAAAAATAAAACCTTATCATTCAATGGAAACAATGGAGAAGAATTGAGTACATTTTCGTAATTATACTTAATACACAAACTGCAGTACTGTTATCATTATATTCATGAACAAGGTTACTCTGGACAGAACAATGTTAGTTCTGACAAAATTTATATACAAGGTCACTCTGGAAGGGACAGTGTTAGATATGACACAATTTATATACAAGGTCACTCTGAATAGGACAGTGTTAGTCATGACACAGTTTATATACAAGATAACAGGACAGTGTTAGTTATGACAGTTTATATACAAGGTAACTCTGGACAGAACAGTGTTTGTTATGACACAGTTTATATACAAGGTAACTCTGGACAGGACAGTGTTAGTTATGACACAGTTTATCTACAAGGTAACTCTGGATGGTACAATGTTAGTTATGACACAGTTTATAAACAAGGTAACTCTGGATGGTACAATGTTAGTTATGACAGTTTATACACAAGGTAACTCTGGACAGAACAGTGTTTGTTATGACACAGTTTATATACAAGGTAACTCTGGACAGGACAATGTTAGTTATGACACAGTTTATCTACAAGGTAACTCTGGATGGTACAATGTTAGTTATGACACAGTTTATAAACAAGGTAACTCTGGATGGTACAATGTTAGTTATGACAGTTTATACACAAGGTAACTCTGGACAGAACAGTGTTTGTTATGACACAGTTTATATACAAGGTAACTCTGGATGGTACAATGTTAGTTATGACACAGTTTATATACAAGGTAACTCTGGATGGTACAATGTTAGTTATGACACAGTTTATCTACAAGGTAACTCTGGATGGTACAATGTTAGTTATGACACAGTTTATCTACAAGGAAAGCAAAATATTCTTCTTTATGGTGTTCATAGTCCTTTGGATCCTTATCACCATCTTCCGCTTAAATTAGATTTTTCATAAAAACATAGACTAAAATGTAGCAGATAATTAACTAAGAAACACATCACGGGATATCCCAGAGAAGTTTGAAAAAGAATCCGCCTTTTAGAAAATATAAGTTTATTATAAAGTTTTGACATTTCCTAGTAAAGTCGTCGAAAAATTTTCACCGTCTTGAGACATTTGCAATAATTTCATAAATCTTATATGAAACAAATTAAATTGTCTATGTGTTGTTAATAATGAGTACAGTAAGATATTCGATACTACACTATTAACGGCCTTTAGAAACATCTACACTTAATTTAAATTATAATTATTTTTCACCATCAGAAATACAAGTCGGATGAGAAGTAAGAAATAGTAAATTCATCAATAAAGAAGTGATTAAATTCAATATTTTCACCCTCAATACAGACAATACATGAACTTTGATAAACTGTACAGATGTTAGTAATTTTTGGTGAAAGGATAAAAGTGCATTCGAGATGTGAGATGATAAGAGACAAAATTCAAATGTACACTACAGCAAGAAGAGATATAATTATATAAACTTATACTTTGGTGATTAAAGTTATAAAAATAAAGAGTGCATGACAACTAAACTTAGTAAAGATAAAACTGATTTAAATTTAATTAGAGGATATGTAAGAGAAAACTTAATCACACTTTTAAAGAAAATGAAAGAAAACCCTGTAAAAGGCTGAAAACACAAAGGAACGTAAAATATTCACGAAATTTTTAAAGTAGTTATTCGATTATCAATAGAAAAGGTCCGGCATGGCTTGGTGGGTTAAGGGGTTCGACTAGATATCTGAGGTTTGAATCCCGGTCACACCAAACATGCTCAACCTTTCAGGCGTGGGGCGTTATAATGTTACGGTCAATCTCACTATTCGTTAGTAAAAGAGTAGCCCAAGAGTTGGCGGTGAGTGGTGATGACTAGCTATCTTCCTTCTTGTCTTACACTGCTAAATTAGGGACGTCTAGTGCAGATAGCAATCGAGTAGCTTTGAGCGAAATTTAAAAAAAAATCAATAGAAAACAAAGTACATTACAAAACCCACGATAACATTCTTCAAGAAATATGTAGGTGTCTGCCATATCGTGTCTATTTTACAATGATGTGTAAATACTTTATCTGCGGGTGTTTTATAAGCTGTGAATATAAAGTTTACCACAATTATAACAGCCATACAAATATATACGTGACTCCAGCATACGAATCTGAACACCTCCGAAAACTAATATTATTTGATACTGTTACGTATTTTTTAATGTTTTATGTTCTTCGTAGACTAAACGCAACAGAGAAACGCAGATAACAGCTTGTATAATTTATTACACTAAACTATTAACAAATATAACATAAATTATATAATAACAGTGACAGATATTAAGTTACAACATTCGAAATTAATTACAAAACACAATAATACTAGTTTCAAACTTCAAAATTAATCACAATACAAAATGGTACTGGCCTGTATTTAATATAATGATCTAAAATGAAAGTCTCAAATTCCAGTCTAGGGTGTAAATTTGGTCCCACGAAGAAATTCCGAAGCTTAAATGAAGAAGTTCAGGAACAGTTCACAGTTCAATAAATTCGCCGTCTCTCAGCACAAGCAGTAATTCAGATGAATCATAGAAATTGACGAAATAAAATCACAGCTTCCGTAGATCTAACTTCAGTCACAAATCCAAGTTGAATAATCACAGCAAACACTTAATCTTTCTCAAATAACCGACTCTCTTCTTTTGAAATAAAAACTGATGTCTGAATCTCTCTCCTGTCTCTCGCATCTTCGTCTGTTTATATATTGTAGGCCTAAACTCCTCGAAACACCGCGAAAATTCTACAGGTCTCCAGAGTAATCCACGCATGTCTGTTCTTGCACGAGACTACACGTAGTCACCAGCACTTCATTTACAAACATATGATTGGTCTACTTAATTCAAGAAAATTCTAAATGTTACCCTAAATGAATAACAAAATATTAGTTTAAACTTCGAAACAATAATATAAATATGGAAACATAGATAATAGAAATGAAAATTCAAACACAACACGACATGTTGTCGTTTACAAAATATTTACACATTTACATAACAGATACCCACAAGTTTTACACGTCTTGTTACACACAGCTTTGTAGGATATCAGCTCTTTCGAAAATAGTAAAGGTAAACCCATAAGATACGAATGGATTTCTGCCCTGTTCACCTGTGTGAATGTGTTATATTGCAGACACCATCAATGTGAATTCTTAGACAAAATTATCCATTTTATTAGACTATTGCTTTGTATTTTTACTGCTAGGTGACTTAGGCTGCCGTGGTTATACCAAGGCAGGAAAGCAGTTTTTTTCTATTAAGATGGATACAACTTTTAGTATGGAAGATATAAAAATATTTGTTGCTAACAGGTGTTCTAAACTCGTAAATGTTGTTAATTTTAGAATTCACACAAACAGTCCGCCTACAGGAAGCGATTATCATTATGGAAAACTGTACCAATTATTTTTTCGTATCTTAATCACAAATATGAAGTTAAGAAGCTGCTGTAAAAATGTATAAAACACATTAAACACACAAATATTTGTGTAATGGATGATAAGATTAGTTTTGTTTTTAAAATGATTAACAAAAGAAGACTTGAAGGAATATTAAATAGTAAAGGAATTCTAACAGCACACCCACATTTCACTTATAGCTCAAAATCGACTTTGTATTAAATAGAAGGAAACATACATATAAAGTTATATGTTCGTAAAATTGTGGGAACGACGAAATTTCAAAAACAAAAATACTTTAATTTGATTGGTATTTGCATTTTTTCTAGTTCTGCTTTTTCTATAAATTTGTAGAAGTTTCTTGACAGTAGTACACAACATTTCTTTTACGAAAATGCACTAGAACATTCTTGAAGCTTCGAACAACACGCTTGATTCATATAAAAACCGAGAGACAATAATACATGAAGAATATTGTTAGTCACCTACAATCAGAATGTTATGTTAAAACTATGATTAGCTCTAACTAATCGGAAAATTACACAATTTGACTAGCAACATTTATAGATATTTAACATTACAAACCGTTCAGTTTCAGTTAATCAATTTTTACGTTATTATTACTTCGAAAATATTAAATATATTCGGCGGAAAAATTCAGCTTGTAAGGATATGCAGTCTATCAAACTAGCTGGTTTAAACGAGGGAGGTCAGTATTAACGTCTGTAAGTTTATAAAACTGTTGAATACAATCAATCATTTGTAATAACTCTTAGTGATAACCGTTTTCATAAACTGTAATTTTTGTTTTAAAATATATTTGTCTTAAAAAAGAATATTGTTTGTTTCAATCTTGTAGCAAAATATCATAAATTTAATACGTATTAACATTTATTTAGCTTCTCTTTTCAAGTTCGTATTTCTACTGATTGGAATCACTAATGCGTAAAGTAACGTAATAAAGAGGAGACTCGTCAAGGATAAAGAATAATACGTAGCAAGTTGAATTTTATACACTCCATTTTCTAGAGATCTGATAGAAAAATGTATATATTTAAAAACTGCTTGTATGTGTTAAGAAATTTTTTTATGAAGGGAAGCGAACAGCGTTTCGACCTTCTTAGGTCATCGTCAGGTTCACAAAGAAAGAAAGAGGTAAGTGACTGGAAGCTGACCACATGTTTGAAGAGGGTTGTGTAACTGAGTATAGGAATGTAGAGGGCGTGCTTAGATGTTTCGTGTTTATTTTGGGGTTGAGATTTTGTACAATGAAGGCTTCTTTAATTTTGAGTTTGTTTATGTTGGTTTCTTTATTTAGTAATTGAGTGTTTTTTTATGGTTAAGTTGTTTTTATTTGATTTGTAGTGTTCGAAAACGTGCGAAGGTGACTTTTGTGTTGATTTTTTAAATACACTGCTGGCCAAAATCTTTAGGCAAACGAGCATAAAGACAAAATATGCATTTTGCATTGTTAGACTCCACTACTTATTTGAGTAGAGCTTCGAAAGATGAAATAAAAAAATGAAAAATTAAAATTAAAACTTTTTTAGCATTTAATAGGGAAAATGTGAACACTATGAAATTAGCTTAAATACTAGCTGCTCAAAAGATAAAGACCATGCTGAAACAAAGCGTTAATAGGTAAACACGTAACTAAATTTAGTTATTTGAGTTCAAGCATCATCGTTGTCAACATTTCATTTGACATCTCCTGTGTTACACTGGGGAAAAAACATGGCAAAGGCTGAAAATTTAACAAATTTTGAAAGTGGCAGAACTGTCGAGCTGCAAAAGAAAGGTCTCTCTCTCAACGCTGGTGAGATTGGACGTAGTAAAACTACTGCTGCAAATTTCTTAAAAGACCATGAGGGATACGGAAGGAGAATTGCAAGTGGTTGGCCAAAGAAAATTTCGCCAACGTTGAGCAGGAGGATTCGTCGGTTTTCCGGCAAGACACCAGCCAATCGTTGAACCAGATAAAGGCCCTTACGGACGTAAAATGCAGCTCAAAAACAATAAGACGGCATTTAAGAGGGAAAAGCTTCAAAAACCGCAAACGACTTCAAAGGCCACCCCTCCTTCCACACCACGAAACAGCTCGGTTAAACTTTGCTGAGAAGCACCAAACATGGGGCGTAGAAAAGTGGACAAAGGTTTTGTTCTCTGATGAGAAAAAAAATTAACCTGGAGAGTCCAGATGGCTTCCAACATTACTGGCACGATAAGGCTATCCCACTGGAGATATTTTCTACACGACACGGTGGAGGAGGTTTCATCATGATCTGGGGTTCTTTCTCCTTCGATGGAACAATGGAGCTCCAGGTTATACAGGGGCGTCAATCAGCAGCTGGCCACATTGCCATGTTTGAGAGAGAATCTTTATTGACTGAATGCCCTTGCTTGTGTGAAAATGACTGGATCTTTCAGCAGGACAATGTTAAAATCCACAATATCCGCAGGACAAAGAACTTTTTTATGGCGAATAACACGATTCTTTTGGACAATCCAGTGTGTTCGCCCGAACTGAACCCCGTTGAAAATGTTTGAGAGTGGATGGCAAGGGAAGTCTATAGAAATGGACGTCAATTTCAAATAGTGCATGATCAACGTAAAGCCATCTTCACTGCTTGGAATAACATTCCAGTCAGCCTTCTGCAAATGCTTCTATCGATCATGCCAAAGCAAATATTTGAAGTTATTCGCAATGACAGCAGTACAACTCACTACTGAGTCCTCTTGTTGGGCATTTCCTACCCTGTTTAGAACTTCTTTTTATGTGGTCTTAAACATTTAACCAGCTGGTATTAAGGCTAATTTCACAGTGTTCATATTTTTCATATTAAATGCTAAAAATGTTATTTTTCTTTTCTTATTTCCATCTTTCGAAGCTATGCTCAAATAAGTGGTTGACGCTAACAACGCAAAATGCATATTTTTTCTTTATGTTTATTGGCCTTAAGATTTTGGCCAGAAATGTATATATTTTTCTCTACAAATGGGTTTTTTCGTCGTTAAGAAGATAGAAAAACAATTGACTTTGGCTACACATCGTACAAAATAAAGGTGCTGAAGAAGTTAACGAAAATAGATACTTATTGTTATTTACATTTATAAGTATATTATTACAGTTAGATTAGAGCTTAGGTCCGGCATGGCCAAGCGTGTTAAGGTGTGCGACTTGTTATCTGAGGATCGAGGGTTTGCATCCCAGTCGCGCCAAACATGCTCGCCCTATCAGATGTGGGGGCGTTATATAGTGACGGTCAATCCCATTATTCGTTGGTAAAATAGTCCAAGAGTTGGCGGTGGGTGGTGATGACTAGCTGCCTTCCCTCTAGTCTTACACTGCTAAACTAGGGACGGCTAGCACAGATAGCCCTCGAGTACCTTTGTGCGAAATTCCAAAAACAAACAAGATTAAAGCTTAATGTGTAGAATCGATTGTTAGACACAGTTTTTAATATGGATCACCATGTTCATAAGACTTCAAAAACACTCCTTAATTATATCTCCGTCATAATTTTGTTCATGAAAATCGTGCTTAATGAAAAAGAAGCTCTCTTATAAACGAAGTGAAACAACCTCGAATGTTTCCTTTTGTAAAGCCAAGGTTACAATAAAGAGGTTGATAAAACATAAAATACAAAGGTGTCATCACAAAGAGTATAATAAATAATTTTAGGTGTGTGTTTGAAGGCTCATAAAAACGTAGTGAAGGTATTTTTATTTGTTTCATAATTTTATCGTGAATATAAGCAAAGACTTTGTGAGATCAGCTGTCTTTTATTTTGAGCTAGGGTTAAGACAGCTAGAAAAAGGTATTCATTGCCAGCTGTTTGAAAAATATTTGAATTTTACTGTATAATCCCTCTTGTAGCGAATCCATTTTTCCTAAAATGTGATAGAAAGTTTTTGACTGCGGGACGCGAATAATGAACCCTCCAGATATGCTGACACTTCACGAAAACCTGAGAACACTACGTTAGACTTGATTTTTTGTCTACTGTGAATTATACATTTGTGGAGAAATGATTAAAAGTATCTAAGGTAAAGTAAAATAAAATGGAAAAAATATTCATATCCAGGTTCTTGTTGTTTGATTATAAAATGGAAAAAAATTTCATATCCAGGTTCTTGTTGTTTGATTATAAAATGGAAAAAATATTCATATCCAGGTTCTTGTTGTTAGATTAGTTTTTCACTCTGAAAAATGTTTTTTTTTTCAATATATTGTATAATTTACATGAATACCTAAGTACATTTATAGCATGTACAAAAATTTAATTTATAAAATACCGCTCGAATTTTGAAGCATAATAGGAAGATAATTTTGTTCAAGGTAAGTGGAATACGTCATTATTTGAATATGATTATGTTTTGACTGAAGGTAAGGGACCAACCTAATGATTTAAGTATAAATGATAAACGTTTCTAAAAAAGTGGATTACATGATTTTTGTTGTAAATACAATAATATATTTTTGTGTTATCAGATTGGATGATATTTTTCAAAATTTTCATAATTTATTAATTGGCCAGGTGGTTAGGACGCGCGTTCCATAATCTGAGGGTCGCATGGTCGAATCAACGTCACACATACTCGCCCTTTCGTCGGTAAGGGGTGTTATAAAGTCATGGTAAATCCCACTATTTATTCTTAAAACAGCAGCCCTACAATCGTCGGTAGGTCTTTAACTGCTATATTAACGACGGCTGGTGGAAATAGCCCTCGTATAGCTTAGCACGAAATTCAAACAAAACTTATTTATCAACTGACAATATGTGATGAGGCAAGAATGTTGCTCAGTCGTAAAATGTTGCATCAAGTTGTATGTAGTCCTATAATAACAGATTTAAAGCATAGTTGCCTGTTTGCACTTTGATCGACTTTCTAGATGCGCTCAATCTACAATAATCTAACGGAAACCTTGATTCTGAAAATACGAACTCCCAATAATAATATAAGACTGGCGTCCTATTCTGGAAAACAAAACATGTCTCCATGTTATCAGATGATGGAAAGAGTCTTGTTCTTTTTGCAGAGGACACGCAGCACGTGCACGTGAACTATTTAACCATGGTTGATAGTCAGTTAAGCTATCTTTATTCAGAGTTCTAGCACATCTGATGGATACAAAGTTTTAAATGTATTTCAACTTTCAATTTATTGAACTCAGGCATAAATTGTAACAATCACTGTGACACAACCTCTAATAGCTACACGTCACTGAAAGATGACACATGTCAATAATACTTTAATAATTAATCGAAAATGGTGCATGTAAATTAGATCTTAACAGTGATACTCGTTAATCACAGAGTACCATTTGAAAACAATAAAAATGAACAGTAGGATAAGAATAGAATATGTCATGGTCATATCACAACAATTCTACTGAAAATGTTGTATAATTAATACGTAATACAATATGCAGACAAAGCACAAGAAAACTATAAATGTCACAAGCTGATAACAATGTAATAATTGAAGAACCAATACGTGACTTTAGGTAAGTAATCAACAATGTGAAACACATTAAACATAGAAATTGAAGAAATTTATGTAGATCCTGCGTTTCAGTAAAAAATGTCGCATGCGAATCTTGGTGTAACAACTGTGAATTGTTGGACGTATATTGTGACACTCAATACACTAAAAGCTATATTACAAACAATATAAACAAACACACAATTATCACCGAAATGAACATTTAGTGTAATAGCTGTTACATTTAAATTGGCGAAAAATATGTAAACAAACATTTCATTACTTTTGGTTTAATATTTTATAAAAGTTTCAACATTTTATGTCGTAATAAGTAAATATTGCATGAAAGGAAATCATAAAAACACGTTTCTGCATTGTTGAACTGAAGCCTGTCTCTTAAATTTCAATAATAGTCATGAATGTTCCGATAAAATGTTAAAACTTTTAAGTTTTCAAAGTTTACATTTAATTTACTTGTACATAAACGTAAATAGTTAAATTACTACGTAAGTGCCTGCTAAACCAGTAATATCAATGATACTGAATTTACAAGTTTTGTACAATTTTGTAAGTATCAATCACATTCGCGTAACTGTATAGTCTGGAGATTAAAACTATGTTGATTTCTCTTAATTCCAGAGAGAACATTAAAAATAGCGATTTTATAAATTTGTTTATTAATTCTATTTCCTAGTTTTGAATAAAAATCAGGTTGGTTTCCGATCTTTTCCAATGATAAACGTGTCTGTCAGAATTCTTAATGAGAATAACAACGTTTCCCTTGAGATATCCTTGTTTACTATGAGGTTTAACGATAATAATTTCATCATAATTGTTCACATGTCTGTGCGACAGAGGTCGCTGTATATATTCTTCAAAAGCTTTTGTTTGTTTTAACTCTGGTGTTCCTCTCTGAAGATTGAAGAATATAATAAAGTTTAGAGCCGCAACACTCAAAATTTGAGTAATAATTTCACTATAACATGCATTAAACAAAATAAATGTTTGTACGAAAATTATAAATTATGAAATTGGTTTCAGTTATCTCATAAATGTTTCCTGGAAACTAGGAAAACTATCTCAACCATTGTTTCATGTAGTGAATAAAGAATGATATACAGCAGACAATAACTTAAATACTGTTTTCTATTGATATTTTACACGTTCACAAAGGATAACTATTGTTCATGTTATTCCATAGACAAGATGAAAGTACGGTTATATAATTAATGTCAAGTGTTCGACTCAATTTATTGTTATGTAAATTAAACATGAAAAGTTATGTCATCTGAACTACAAATATCCGGTTATTTACTTTATGTTATAGAGAGAAATATTTTTCAAACTGTCTTTTTTTTTGCAAGTGTGAAGTGAATCACGCACTTTATATTGCTTTAGAATATTTAATAATTTTAGTAAAGTCCAAAAGAAGAGAACTGGATATTTCACTTAATCAGTAGTGGTTGTATGTATGTGAATGAAAAATTACGAAAGGTCATTCTGATCTTTATGTTTTCCAGACGTTATTAATGCTATGGACATTAGTAAAGGTAATGTGTACTACTTACACTATCATACACTGTTACGTTTGATTCTGGCTTCGGTTTAATGGATGGTAATTGTCTTCCAATGTACTAAGAAGAGATGATTCACCAGAACCAGCATACAGACTTATCAGACCTCAATAGTATGGAACATGTGTAGGTCTCTTTTGGAGTGTATTCAAACGACTCTGAACATTAAAGATTCTCTGAACGCATCTTTCTCAGTAGTTGTGGATAACCCAAGGTATTAACAACACTGATTTTAAACATACAACATCTGTTTGATATTGTACACGTAGCTTGACGTAGTGTACATTATATTAAAATAAAATGTTTTTAACTGTAAAAATCTAAATTTACTTGTACCAAATATTAATTATAATCGTAAGATGAATGAGAAATTAATTGAATATTCCTAACTTCAAGGTAGTTTTCAATTATCGTCTCCAGGGTTGTTCGTTCGGTCTTATTTTGCTTTATTACGGTATAAGTTTCTGTCTTCTTAACGTTCTTCGTAGAGACCTTCTTCTCACTTTCATGGATCAGTGGCATAGCCTCCAATATATCCAATTCCTCAGTAGTTATCTTTTCAGCACCAAACTGTTTGTGTAAAACACGGTTTTTCAAAACATTCCGTTCTTTCCGAGGTTTTTCTTTCCAGTTGTATAAACAACAAAGAACGCTGCACGATCATTACAAAAAGTAAATAAATAAGAATCACGTGTTTCAAGACCATTAAAATACATATTATTATTAAAAAGCTATGGATAATGGGTTGCAGATGTAACTATAAATGTATTCTCATGCTCAAGCAACAAATAATTACATGTATTCTTCGGACACGTGTATTCAGTTATAATCTTTCGAACCATGAAACAGTACTTCACATGAAGCCACATGTAACAACATAATACGTCATATAAAAGCGGTGATCTCAAATTAATACCTTGCTTGAAATCAGATCTATCAACATGGTATCACGTAAGTAGGCTGATACACGAATATAGTATCTCACAGATATTTCTAACAGCAGTGTGAGTACGGAAACCAAAATTGGAGTGCAAAAAATGAACACAGAATCCTACTGTTGAGGTAAAAGATAATTGAATATTGAGGTCAGATTCTCTCCCACCCCAATATCATCAAATGATTTATCCCTGTGTTCCACATACTTTAATTATAAAGAACTTGAAGACAACATGTAACTGACCACAAACCAATAAAAGAGATCGAAATGAGTGCTATCCACCAAGCATCTTAGAACTCTAGGTTTTGAAGCCGAGGGTAGCGTGATCTTGGAAACACTTCAGTTGGATCTCAGGACAGAAAGTCGTATTTAAAATCAGCTTACGTACTCTAACGATTACGGAAAATAGAAAAAAATCTTCAAATGTAAATTAACAATAATAGTTATGCGCATAATTATTTAAGCCCAACAATACTCTTGATTAAACATATTTAAAATGTCAATTCAATAAATACAATATTTTTTCATGACAAGAAACCCACTTGAAATAAAAATGTATCTCAGGACGGCTGGTATGGGTATTAACACTGTTATTGCATTTTCATTTAAAACAGTACCCAGTATGGCCAGGTGGGTTAAGGCGTTTGACTCCTAGTCTTAGGGTCATGGGTTCAAATCCACATCACACCAAATATGCTCGCTCTTTCAGCCGTGTGGGTGTTATAACGTTACGATCAATTCCATTGATTAAATTTGATTGATATTCATTGATAAAAGAGTAGCCCAAGAGTTGGCAGTGGGTGATGATGACTAGCTACCTTCCCTCTAGTCTTACACTGCTGATTGTGGGACGGCTAGCGTAGATAGCCTTCGTGTAGCTTTTCGCGAAATTCAAAAATTAAACATGTCAAACAATGATAATAACCTTTAAAAAGTTGCAAACTGTTTGTATATATTTTTACAATTTAAGCGGATAAATAACATAGAAAAACGAACGTGTATTATATTATTTGAATTTCTCACTGGTAGAGTTATTTCACTTAAGGGAATTCAGTTATTTTTTTTAGTTCCTGAGTTTAAGAGATCATTGAACAAGAACTGTAGTGTTGTATCTTCTACTGTTCTTCAGCTTTTTAAATTTTGAAATATGATGACGTCGTAGTGTCATCAAAGAGTATTTTGTAGAATTATCATGTCATAATAGCCTGTCATATCTGTCTGTCAAAGTGCTCTCTGGTGAGTTTAACTTGTTACCAACAGGTATCGAACAAGCTCAGGACATCTATACTCATTTTTATAAATTATACAGCGAAAAACCAACTAACTGCTTTAAATCCTATTTAATACTATTAATAGCACACTATTTACAATCCAATTAAAATTTATTTTGTTAAACAATATAACAAGCGTCCAACTGGTTTTCCAAACACACGTTATCAGACTCTATAAATATCTCATCATTTTCTTCAATATATTTTATTTATTATACAACTCAATACGAAACACTTTGTTATATTAACTTCGACTCACAAAAGATGTAAGGATACATAACATAAATCAAACAAACCATCTTTGATTAATTGCTATTCACTTACCGTTTCAAACTTTATAATTAATTTCTTTACTTATTATGATACTTAATATGTTTATATGTAATGATTCGTATCCACTGTCTGGTAAGTTTTCTTAACAGCACTAAAATATTGACAAAAATTTTTACAAAGGTTTCATTACCAAACGTTCAGTGTGAATTTTATATATGAATAACAACAGCATTTCGATAACAAACATTGAACCCCGTAGTCACGGCTCACGACGTTTTTCGCTCACTTGGTAAAAATTCTTTAATTCAGAACTGTTAACGTTTTGATGATCAAATATTATTATAATCCTACATTAAAACATTTGTTGTTATTTTGACAAATTACTTTTCTGTCACTTCAAAAACAAAATACTGTATGCAGTGTGTACTGAAGTGAAGATTTGAGAGTATGTGTATATTTTCTTCTAAAACAGCCACATCGAGCTGTCTGCCGAGCCCACAAAGGTGAATCTAACCCCTGATTTTAGCGCTGTACATCCGTAGACGTACTGCTGTACAAGCGGGAAGCTGTTTTGGTAGATATAGCGTTTTAATCAAATATCTTCAGGTCTTTTTTGTAATGACGTGAAGCACACAGGTGTGTGGTAAAAATACCAATATGTTTGTTTGTTATTCAATTTCGATGAAAGCTACGAGATGACTTCTCGCGCTTTCTGTAAATAATTTAAAAAATATAATTTAGGAAACAGTTATTTAATACTATTTGTCTGAATGTTTGAGCCCATCTTGAAACTGTGTAAGGGGATTGACCATTATATTAAAATCCCTAACTTGTACCACTATTTTTCTTCTTACGAGAAACCCATAATACACTTCCAGTAACGTTTGTTTGTTTCTTTGTTTTTCAATTTAAAGGAAAGCTACACGAGGACTATATGCGCTAACCATCCCTACTTTAGCAGGGTAAGACCAGAGTGAAGGCAACTAGTTATGATCGCCCAAGCCCAACATTTGGGCTACTCTATTACAATGAAATGAAAGGATTCACCGTCACTTTATAACACTGTCACTGAAAGATCGAGTGTGTTTTGTGTGAAGGGGTTCGATCCCGTAATGTACAGATAAGGAGTCGAGGGCCCTACCAGTAAAGAAATATTTGTATAAAATTATTATTACTTTCATTATAAGATAATGTTAAACAAACTACTGGTTTATACCTCACTGTGTACTAAAATTATCAAGTAGACATTTTAAAATATATTTGAAATTTCAATGGTATTTAAATATGAAAAGAGTGTTGCCAAGTAACATTCAGTCTCATAACTTAATACAATCATGTAAACATATGATTTTTTAGTAAACGTTTTCATAGTGTTAGAAGTCAGTTTCTTAAAATCAAACATTAGAAAATCTCTGTTTAGAGAGCTAGCATTGAAAGGTGGGTTAAGGCGTTCGACTCGTAATACAAAGATCGCCGGTTGAATTCCCGTCGCCCTTTTAGCTGTGGGGCGTTAATGATGTTACGGTCAATCCCACTATTCGTTGGTAAAAGAGTAGCACAAAAGTTATAATGGGTGGTGATGACTAGTTGCCTTCCCTCTAGTTTTACACTGTTAATTTAGGGACAGCTGGTGCAAATCGCCCTACGTATAGCTTTACTTGAAATTGCAAACAAACAAATCATAAGAGGATAAAATAAATATCAAAGTAATAGCCACGAAACTTGTATCACACCAATATTAAAACAAAAACAAACAACAGTGTGAAAAAACAATGCTCCAGTGACAAGTTTACAATTCTATAACCCTTAAATCTGGATAAAGATTCCTTCTGGTTGATGTGCAACTGTTTATTTCAAGAAAACTCTGTACAATAACCTAAAGTTATGTTAAGATCTGTTTTCCAAGAAATGACCTAACATTTGATGATAAAACATGGACCAGAAGGATTGTGTATTGTATTACTACAACACTGATATATTAGAAACATTAGTTACTGGTATATTAACAGCAACTTAGAACTAATGTGAACATATGGACTTGTAGCTGACATTTTATAATAAGAAACAACTATATGGTGTGTGATATTTTCACTTTCTCTTATCACTAGAATGTCTCATTGGTATTTATCTAAGATAAATTGATTCATCACTTGTGGAATAAAAAATGGTTTTATGAAATATCTAAAACAAACAGAATTTATCTGTTCAGACCAACTGTGGTTTAGTGCAGCAGCTTTGTAACATAAGTTATAAATACCATATAATTAATTATTTGTCTCTAAACCTGTACAATAACAGCATGGTTTAACACAGTAATTAATAAAACATTATTATAGTCACTCACGACGAGAAACCTACTCGAAGTGAACATTTATCTCAGGATAAAGCAAATAACAAGGTTTTGACTTTCTTGGGTCATCTTCACTCTTTGTAAGCCTAATGATAACGTAAGAAGGTCGAAAGGTTGTTCTGTAATTTATTAGTATGTGTTAATACCCGTGCCAGCTTCCCTGAGATGCATTTTTACTTCAAGTGGGTTTCTTGTCATCACGTCTTTGATGCATCGTTTGTTAGGTGTTAAAATATGCTACAATAATTACCTGATAGTTTAGTTTTCTGAGTTAGGGCACAATGAACTTCTAGTCAGTTTCTTTGATAGCAAGGACTTGACTGACTGTTCATTTCTAGTCTGTATACTTAGTTTTAATTACCAACAGAATTATTTCGAGCCAGAAATCGACTAATGTTGGTCATCCAACTATTAATACCAACATTTATTTCCATTTATTGGCGTTGATAAAGTTTCATCTTATCTGAAGAGCTCGCAGAATTGAACTAAAGTTGTTGGACAGAAAACAGTCAGTTAAGAATCACTTCGTTAAAGGTTACAAATGTGTACAAGTAAGAACTCGGGTGACTCAGTTGTATTGATTTGTTGGCTTTGACTGTTGAACGATAAGTTTTATTTATTTTTAAATATTCGTAAATGGATATTTAATTCCAAACTCCTGATTTGGTTTGAAATATGCGCAAGTCCCCACGAGGCTGTCCTGCGCGAATTTAATAGTGACAGACTAGAGGGGCGTACCTAGTCAACACCACCCACCGGCTTCTCATTTACGGACAAACAATGAGATCGAAGGTTTATAACATCCTAGCGCCTGAAAGAGTGAGCATATGTGGCAGGACATTACAACCCGCAGTTTGTGAATAGATGCCCTAACCACTAGTACTCCAAGGCGCAGATTGAATTTGTTCGAGGCAAAAGGTGTCGAACCAGTAATCGTAGGGTTCATGGTTTAGGCACGTAACCACGTGGTCAGGTACGACCCCGTTGTTCAGATGTTGGTAGTTTCCTACAATCGTCAGATTGTGACGAAACTTTCAAACTTGATTTATTCTATTAGAGATGTTGAAAGAAAGGGTCAAATTTGACCTCTTGAAAGAAGTAAAAAGTTGTGAAGTTTCGGCAACCTAAAGAATTTTACACGTAAGAGATATTAAATGATCAGTAAAGTTCCAGTGTTGGTACCAAACTAATATGAAATATCTCTGCTTTACTATAGATTCATCACTAAAACCTATTAATGCGGCTGTACCAAAAACTTTTTTTGTAAATTAAAATAATACAACCCACCGTTAAAATCGATACACAATTAAAAATATTTTTTTTAATTGAGGCCTCAACGTCCTTTCCAGGACTGGGTTGCACGAGAAGATGGTATCATATATTTAAAGATGTAACGTCGAAACACAGTCAACTTTTTAGAAGCGATAAATTGACCGTAATTAAAATGTTTGTGTCCATTTTATTGGTGTGTTACACGTGATTGTAACACTTGACACAGTTCATACTTGTTTGTTGACATTGCTACATAATACTCTCGCCGGTCCTAATTTTTTGAACAGAAATTTTGAGAAAGGCAGTCAGCCATAATATTCATCGGCAACACTGGGCTACTTTAATCGAATAATGGGACTTGACCGTCATTTTTAGCACATACATGGCCCAAAGATTCGGGGTACGTTTTTGCGTCAACGAACCTCAAACCGTGGATCTTCAGATTCATAATCCGGACACTAGTCACTGAGTTACGATTGATCCTTTTCTGAAATGATCTTTCTTTTTTTGCAGGTAGAGTTTGATCAGCGTACCAGACAGTGTATTTAAAGGTTCGTCGCTCATTATTTTTTGTAATTCAAAGGTTTTATTATTATGAGGTCGCTGTAACCTATTAATTTCTTTCAGATTTGGCCCGGCATGGGTTAAGACGTTTGATTCGTAGTCCGAAGGTCGCGAATTCGAATCCCGGGCGCACCAAACATGCTCGCCCTTTCAGCCGTGGGGGTGTCATAATGTGACGGCCAATCCCACTATTCGTTTGAAACTTTGTTTCAATTATAACACAATTGTTCCTACTGTAAATTTGAATTGAACGTGAATCATATTAATAAATTTCATTTTCGATAAAAATAATATTTCATTTTAATAACTGTGGTTCTGTTTTTCTCATACTTAACGAAGCAACCTTAAACTTTAAAAATGTGTTTTCCTCACAACAAAACCACATCGGGTTATCTGTTGAGTCCACCGGGGAGATTTGAGAACCCCCGTTTTCGTCTTGTAAGTCTGAATGCTTCCCGCTGTACCAGCGGCACACTGCAGATATGGCACATCATTATTGATTTATAAGAAAGACAGATTAATATTTACCTTAAATGTTGCTATGAACAACTATTAATAACTCTTTGAATACTATTTCACTGACGAATAGTGGGATTCACTGTCCAATTATAACGCCCCAACGCCTTAAAGGACGAGAATATATGGTGTAACGCAGATTTGAACTTGCGATCTTCAGATTACAAAGCGGGTAACTTCACCACCTGGCCAAACCGGGCCGTTTTACCACGAATCTGCGATAAAAACAAATCATGCAAATACCGTTTTCTGAATTAAACTTAAACAATCTGAAATAAAAGCATATGCTAGCCATATGTACACACATCATATGGTCCATATATAAACTATTTATTAAAAATAACTTTCCTTTTAAAATTAATATGTTATTCTAATTGTACTTTTATTGTTATAATAAAAATACAATTTGTTTGTGATATAATTTCAAACTTTAACTTACTTTTTCATATCTATAAGTCTCAGTAACTTTTCACAGTTCCTGGTGGCTGCACTCAACCAGTTTCTTCTACTCCCTCACTACTAACTATTTAAGAAGAAGACAAATGTTAATTAAATAATTGATATTTTGAAATTAAGAACAAATTTACACAACTGGTTATCTTTGCTTTGCTCACAACGGATATCGAAGATTTTCAGTGTAACTATTTCTTGAACGGCGAAACTTATGAAACTGGTAAAACAAGGAAATAAAAGTCATGTATTCTAGTATTTTGGTATTCTTATCCACAAGAAAATCATTTCGATATTTTGGATATTACTCCTACGGGCAAGCGGTAAATATACGGACTTACAACGTTAGAAATCTGATTTCGATACCTGCCATAGACAGAACGCAGAGAGCTATTTATGTAGTTTTATGTTAACTCTATGGAAAGACAGAAATTTGGTTAAATATATATATTTGTTTCACTAGGATAAGAAAAAAGAATGGCCAGGGTCAAGCTTAAAAGCTTGAATAATACTCAAAAAAGCTCCCAAGAAAAAGGTAAAATATCTCTATTTGTTGTTTGTCTAATATTAAAAGTACCAGCAAAATCTTTTAAAATTTGTGAAATGTTTTTCTAAAATATTTATTTTATCATATATCAGACCCAAGAACAAAACCGCCTCTACCTCCAACTTATCAAATTTACACCAAATGGAAAACTGGAACTAGAATAAACCACACACAGACAAAATAGGACAAAAATCGAGTCTCACATCACAGCCAATCAATTCTGCAAACTTAGTGGAATCGCTAATTTACAACCAACACCATAATTGGGTAATGAAGGATTAAAAAAGTAAAATCATTTATATTAGTCTTATCCTATAGATGTACGTTTCAACGAA
>VWRL01001565.1:0-26715 GCA_011833715.1 Carcinoscorpius rotundicauda | reverse complement strand
TCGGCCATAAATATAGTTGACTCAGTGAAGCTGAATTACCATTTTATATGGTTCTTTTTTTAAAACAACAAACAAACTAAATAAAGAATGCGGTGTTAAGACATACACCAGGCCTAATATTAAAGTGTTATGTTAAAAATACGATAGGCTTAATATTGATGTCTTATGTTAAAAATATGGTGGGCCTAATACTAACATTTTATGTTAAAAATACAGTAGGCCCAATATTAATGTCTTATGGTAATAACACAGTCGGCTTAGTATTAACGTCTTATGTTTAAAATACAGAAGGCCTATGTTATGTAAATGTCGTGTAAATATTTTGAAAACGACAACATGTCGTGTTGTGTTTAAATTTCATTTCTATTATTTATATTTCCATATTTGTATTACTGTTTCAAGGTTTAGACAGTGAAATACGTTGTTCTTCGTTTAGAATAACATTTGGAACTTTCTAGAATTAGGTAGATCAAATATATGAGTATAAATGGAAATGTTTGGCGGCCTAGCGTCTAGACGTAGAGTCTCGTGCAAAAACATATATGCGCAGATTACTCTGTCGAAGTTCCGGTGAAAGTTCGAGAAAAAAGAGGCCTAAAAGTATATAAACAGTAGAAGATGCGAGAAAGGAGAAAAAAGGAGTCAGACATTAGAATTATTCAAAAGAAGAAGAGTCAGTCATTAGTTTATTCAAGAAGTAGTGTCTTTATTCGAGAAGTTTTCAACGTTCGCAGTGTGGTTATTCAACTTAACTTTGCGACTAGAGCTAGATCTACAGGAACTGTGATTTTGTTTAGTCAATCTCCACGATTCATCTGAATTACTGGTTGTTCTGAGTGTCGACACTTACGGGACTGTTTAAGAGAAACCGAGGCAAATTGGAAAACAAGGGACATTCATCGTAAAAGAAACGTCATCAAAATTATTGAACTGTAAATTGTTTCTGAACTTTCATTCTAGATCATTATATTAGATACAGGCCAGTACCATTTTGTGTTGTGATTGATTTTGATTGTTAAAACTGAATGTCTGTCATTGTTAATGTATAATTAACGTTATATCTGTTATATATTTATATTTAGTTTAATGTAATAAATCATACAAGCTGTTATCTGTGTCTTTCTGTTGCGTTTTTAAAACATAAAAAACGTAACAGCCTAGTATTAGTGTCTTATGTTAAAAATACAGTAGGCTTAATTTTAACGTCTTATGATCAGGAAATGAATCTAACAATGCTTCGTAGGGGTACACGCTAAAACAACTAATGTAAACAAAACATTTCAAAGACATTATATCTGCTATAAAAATCAAACATAACACAATTTCTTGATAGCAGTTTGCTGAACGACATATGATTCACACAAATGTTAATATACCACAAATTAAACCACTATAATTCAAACGTAATCTACCATCCATCGTGTTGAAATGCAGACCAAATGGGGACACAGTGTGACTCTCCTAGCGTTCTGGGCTATACACATGTACAGACAGGTATCATTACCAGAAATAATAAAATCAAGTGCCATGTTTTTAGCAGTTTGTGTTTATTACAGAGACGACAGTGAAATGTTATACAAGTACTTTGTCCGACATGAGTAGCCAATGAGTGGGTTCCATTGATTATCTTTATTTCTTGTAGGCTAAATTCAAAATTATGGAAGAGAAGAAGTGTTACACCTTAAACAGTTTTGTGTAAATATAGGGAAACAAAGACTGGTGAGGAAGGCAACCAGTTGACAGCACTGTCAGTTTAAAGTGGCCATTCTTAACCGTTCAGTAAGTCTGTGGTGTCGTTGATTAACAAAGTACTCACAAATATATCTATGGAACATGTCTGACAGTGCCATGTCTTGAACCTCGGGTTTCTAGTTAAGTGAACTAGGCCTAAGCATGAGAAGAATTTCGGTCCTATTGAGGTTAAAGTTACCTCCGTAAGTATTTAAACTTATATAATTAAAGTACAGATATTCCTAATGTCAGCTTCAAATGTACAGGTCGATTTAAACCTAATACACAGCATTAGAGCATTAAGGTTTAGCCAAATATCATATATTATACTTTGATAAGGCGAAATACCACACATAACGACACAAATATTTGAATAATTTGATTAATTTCAGTCCTGTTTTTATAGCGGACTATCTGCCACAGTATTCTAAAAAAGTGCCTCTTAGGATTGCATCTTTTAGTGCAAAATGACACCCACATAGAAAGTTAACTGTGTTTAGTATATTTGAAAATGCTATTTGGAAAATGTAATCTCGACTCACCATGACATTCACTTGTTCCTTTGTCATGTTTCGCCAACAATATTTGTTTCCTATAAAGGATAAAAATACTTTTATTTTAATACACCATGGGAAACAATATTCAGCTTGAAACATTAAGCTTGAGACAATATAGTTTAATTATTAATTATTTATTGTATAAAACTATTATACCATTTGTAATGTCTGCTGTTACCTGCATTTATTGAAAATTTATTTTGCGTATAGTGTTATAAAATTAATATATGAAGCAACCTATAAGATTTAAGCCTAAACATATATTACTGACATATTTTAAACTGAAGCACAGTGTTAGGCCCAGATTTAGTTTTGTGATGAGTCTGGAGGCTCATACTGCAAGAGTTTGGATTTCAATACTCCTGATTTGTACAGCTCAGATAATCTGTTGTGTAGCTTTGTGCTCAAAAATACATCAGACAGAAGCGAGTTGACCCTGTGGTAGAGCTCTGGCATGTCGAGTTCAACTCTGAACAATACTACAAATATACCCTGTATTTTAAGTTCCGAGTGTTTTATAAAAGTTAAAATCAAACCCTTATAGTCAAGATAGTGAAGATTTTAAATTCGAGGCGACGGTATATAGTTCTAGGAGTTTTGCCATAAATATAAAATACAAACCCCTTTCCAAGCATTTTGCAAACAGAAGAAAATAAATATTGATTGAAAGAAGTAAAAAACCTTTTTGAAGTGACTCAAAGTGCTAAAACACCGTTCAGAAACTCGAGGTGAGAAAAGCCCAGATAGCCCTTTGTGTAACCTTACACTAAACTTGAGAAAAAAAACAAGGAAACCCTGAAGTAGTTACTTCTAGCTACAATTGGAGAAGCTTCAATGGTATGGCCAAAATTTTACACCACTATTCTATTCTCAGCATGTTACAATTATGTTTCCTTAATACACGAAAACACTAACTAATTATACAGCAGTAATAAGGCCATAGAATAAAATACAGTTCCAAACATACTTTTCTTCCAGAATGGCCCATTTCAATGTAATGGCAAATCTTGGAGAACATTCTCTGTTTGATGACGAATTACACTGAGAGCATCCATGAATGTATTAACACACTCTCAACTGTTCTTTATCAACTAAACAAGTCTTTTCTACTTCTGTAAGTAAAAACAATTATGATATTAAGTTATTTTGTGTTGAAAATATATCTATTTTTGCGAGATTATGGAATATGTTACTATGTCCTTTATACACTACATTATCTGTTGAACACGTTAAAACAAGATTCTACAAAGATTATGAAATAATATTATTAATATGATCAGGAACTTCATTTAAAGTTACATATTCATAAGTTATGATATCAAAATGTATTTAATAATCACTAGTGTGAGAGTTTTTCTGTATAATACATCACTGGCTGTGTATAAATGGTCGAAAGATAATTATTCTCACAAAACTTTTACTATGGTAGTAAACATCCTCACAGATGGTTACAAAACGTGTAATGAGTGCTTTATTGCAAAATATTTTTAACAAGTAGCTAGTTTACAGTAAAACTACGTGCCCAAGTAAAGATAAAATAATAACGGGGTTGTTATATTTAATGTATTCATGATACAAACACCTCTCGCTATTTCAAGTCTGACTACTCGAGAGCTATCTACGCTAGCCATCCCTAACTTTGCAGTGTAAGACAAGAGGGAAGGCAATTAGTCATCACCACCCACCGCCAACTCTTAGGCTACTCTTGTACCAACGAATTGTCGGATTGACCGTCACATTATAACACCCCCACGGCTGAAAGGGCGAGCATGACTGGCGTGACGGAGATGTGAACCCGCGACTCTCAGATTACTAGTCGCACGCCACCTGGCCATGCCAGCCCATTACTTAAAGTAACAATACATGATGCAAAAACAAGTAAACAAGATTTCATTCGCATTAGATGTTTCAATATTAATGCTTAATTGGATTTTTAAAGAACGATGATTTACCTCCATTGCTGTTCTAAAACTCATTGTTCAGTCACTAAGTATTCCCAATATAATCATTATGGCTAGTATCGTTTTCAACACCATAATTTCCATTCTAATAAATTTCAGCAAAAGAGGACAAGTTCATTCTTAGACTTACAATTTATTAAATAATTGATAGAAAGTTGAGTTTAACGACAATGTTTAATCATGACAAAGACACAAAAATTCATTGAAATAATTTTGGAAGACTTAGCATGAATGATGGCCTCGTAATATTGTTGCAATTCCTTTTATTGGTTATTTTTCTCTTTAAAACTGTCTTTGAAATTGGAGTAGGCCTGAAAGCTTATGAAAGTTTGGTTTGTGTCAACTTTGAATTAAAGTCTCATTTGTAACGAACGATTACCAGGAAATATGAACACATCTTTATTAGGTTGAAAAGTTCTTTCACGTAACCCTTAAAACATGTATGGTTTCGTCTTATCTTGTGATGTTATCCTGCAAGATATTGGTGCTTCATTTATGTCGCAAGTGGTTTTCCTTCATTTCCTTGTAAAACAATTATCTAGGCTCTCCTTATTTAGATGTCGTATCTTTCGACTTTGTATCATTGGCCGCCTAGGAATGTTTCTCTGACAATACGCTCCCTAGTGATAATGTGGGAAAATATAACGTAATTATCATATAAGTACGGTAACGAATTTCGTAAAATGCTGTCTTGAAATTAAAATAATGTTTTGTATTTCTGTCACGGAATTTGAACTGGAATGTCACCTTCTTGTTTGGACTCCTGTAGCACAGTAGCATGTCTGCGGACTCACATTGCAAAAAATCGGGTTTCGATATTCAGAGTAGGAAAGAGCACAGATTGCCCATTGTGTAGCTTTGCACTTCACTTTAAACGAACGAACCTTCTTGTTCGCTCTGAAATTTAATAAAGTTGCTTTTCTTTCTTGTTCACAACTAGTTTTGTTTTTACAATTCTTTCCATAAGAAGTTAAATATTGGATAAGTTTGAGAAGGTACAGTAGCATTTTGAATTCCTTCTGGGGATCATACGTGGTTCTTCTGGAGATAAAACTCGGAATGACGTATGCAAAGTTACAAGTGTTAGTAACAGTGTACAAGGTCAAATGTAACTTTCAATATTTTATAATGTGTTCTTTACTAAATAGGTGACGGCCTCACTTCGACATTTTCAAAGGTCTGGTTCTAAATAAAACTATTAATGCTATCTGGAAAATAGTAAAATACACATTATCACAGAGCTGACTGAGTACATGTGAACTGATAATAAATATGCAACCAAACCAGCGAATTAAAATGGTCACTTAGCAATGTAAAACTGTTAGTCGAGTCACTACTACCTCCTGTAAGTTCATCTTCGCGTGACTGCTACTCAAACAAGTTATAAATAAGCGTGGTAACTGTGGGTATGTAAATCAACACGTACAATTAGATTTGATTATAGGGTTTGGATTATACTGTTTGATATGTCTTACTCAGAAGGCTCGTCTTAAATTAGTTACAATGCGAGAATAACGTAATATATCACCGATGTAGTAATATAATATCCCAACGCTACGAAGTTAAAGTAATCTTACACTTATGAATCCTGGGTCGTTAATCTAACTTTCAAATATATCCCTTCCTGATATCTTTCAAAAATGTTTACTTATATGGCATTTGATATATTTCAGAATACAATCTTTACTAAAATATCTTACCTCCAGAGCATGTCAAATATGAATCACAGTCTTTCTGTGAGAAAAAAAAAAATTTGAATATAGGATCACTAAATTTCAAGATGCATACAGTGACATCTACCGGAAAAATAGTTTCCTGAAATTTGTTTCGCTTGAAAACACAGAAAACGGGGATAAAACATTGTCACAATAAACATCCTAAAAACTGTTTTCTAAGGCCTGAATATTTAGAATATTCTTATTCAGTTAACTAAACAAGTAAAAATATTTATTTGTAGATATACAAATAACAACTAAGTGATTTATATCAAATTATATTAAAGAGTTTCACTGTCCAGAAAGTTAGATTTCCTATCTTTAAAAAAATATCAAAGTTTATATAATTGTCAATAATTCTGAATTATAACCATATTTGAAGTTCCAGTAACAAGTTCATCATTGTTTTGATCGGAATTGTAATTTAGTTTCTGTTGTTTCGAGTCCACCTGCTTAGTTTTCTTCACTTTACCTCCAACTCCATTCCTTCATCACTCAGAACAAACACAACACGTCAGTTTATTATTCTTTCTCTCCTTATTAACGAACAAAGAATTATACAAATACACTTAAGATACAGATTCATTGACAAATATGTTTAAGGCCAACTTTTAACGCACTGAATATGATATTTATTAGCTTTATTAGTATTATTATATCAACAAACATCCAAGAATTCCAACTTTATATTTAAACAGTAATTTTAAGTTATTTTAACTTCCACTTCCTGTCTAATGAGAACTAAAATACCAGTAATTAAAATGACATTTCCTTGTTAATTCATTTACAACAGAGTTTCTGTCACTCTATTTAAAATTTCTCTCTAACAAACAAATGTTTCCGTAACTACTATTTGTCCTTTAAAGTTGATTATTGACCCACAGACGCTTACATATTCTGAAAAACAGGCAGCCATTGCTACTACTACCAAGTCAGGGTCACATTTTTCGTATCCACTTTGTTCGGTGCAAGTTTCCTGAAAAAAATACAAATTTTCACAAGACTGAAACAGAATACAAAATCAAATAATTACGTACCTACAAATAAAAATTGAGTTAAAATAATTGTTAGTTAAACTCAATTATATCTTTTATAATAAGCTTGGAAAACTCAAAGTGATTTAGTAAAACAGTTTTCAGACACATCAGTATTATCGCACTGATTACACTCCTGTAAATGGTTCAGCTCGGACCTCAATTTTAGTACATGGGCTTTGAAATCAAGAGTTCATAATTTATTCCAACAAGAAACGAGGTTTGCACTTTTGGACGATGGATGTGTCATAATAACGAGGTTAAAATAGGCTACCACAACAAAAGCAGCTACAACTACGAGGTTAAGCTAGTTGGTGACAACAAAAGCAGCTACACCAATGAGGTTAAACTTGTCGCCCTCAATCAATTTTTTGTTGGCAGTTCGTGCAATGCAACAACAAAGAATTTTATTATTTAAATAAAACAAACCTGTAATAAAAACATGAACACTGTGTATATATACATACAACACTACAATATGATTCATCATTTTTTTTGTGTCCTTTATTTTTTCCAGCGGTTTCATCACTTCAGACGTAACCGTTCAGGATGTAATTTCACTAAGAATCTATAATGAAAGCATTCGTAAACCGTTTTCAAGTAAACATAAATAACGTAAATTAAAAATATATTTTAAGACGTATAAACATAAAATAAAACTTTTATAACAATTAAGTGCAATAAAATATATTCAGAAATAAATTAATTTTTAATGCTGTGAATAATTTCCTTAATCATTCTTATTATAATTAAATAAAATTTAGTTTCTGTTGTTACTGAAGGAAAGCAGTTTATTTTTATCATAATTTAATACAGACAACGATATACACTGAAGAAAAGCAGATTATTTCTCTTACAATTTAATACAAATGTGATGTATACCGTAAAAATGTAGTTTAGTTTTATTATAAATTAATAAAAAGTTTGCCATTCAAACGCGAAAATTCTTGATCAAAAGTTTTTTCAATTTACATTCAGAAAAACATACTTGTGCAAATAGAATCAAAACCATTCAAACAAGTATCCTGTTTTACTGTTTTAATACATGATATGTCGACAGAAGTATTCCATGAAATATACGAAACACTTCTTACTCTAGTAGTTCACGTCACTGAAATAGAAACCTTGTGAGAAACAGTTGATGTGGCATAGAAAGAAATATAATATAATACAACTATAGGGAATCAATACATCCTGAGTTGGAAGGTACATGATTCATTTATAGGGAATTAATGAAACATGAATATAGAAGAAACATGATATATTAGATAGAAACAGCGAACCCTTATTAGGAAGAAACGTCATGCACCAAAATGAAAGCATTTGGTCCTGAATAAGAAAGGTCACTAATACGATAGATTCTGAATAGATAGGTTTGTTTGTTTGTTTGTTTTGGAATTTCGCACAAAGCAACTCGAGGGCTATCTGTGCTAGCCGTCCCTAATTTAGCAGTGTAAGACCAGAGGGAAGGCAGCTAGTCATCACCACCCACCGTCAACTCTTGGGCTACTCTTTTTCCAACGAATAGTGGGATTGACCGTCAATTTATACACCCCCACGGCTGGGAGGGCGAGCATGTTTAGCGCGACGCGAGCGCGAACCCGCGACCCTCGGATTACGAGTCACACGCCTTGAAAGCATCTGATCATTAATGGAAAAAATGACAAAACACTTCCTGTTATATAAAATCTTAAGAGATAAGAGTGAAACGAAAACAAATCAAAAGAAAGAGATTATGAGAGAAAAATAATATCAAAGAAAGATAAACCTCTGTGATGATAATGAATGGCTACTGGAAATAACACTGGTTAGAAGTGATAATACATAAAAAAATAGCTTTTGAAACAACGGTGAAAAACACTGAAGAAGCAAATAAAAGATAACTATACATTCTGAGAAACACAGGTACCTAAAACAAAGTTACAACACTAAATCTACTGGAAACTCAGTATCACAAAATTTTTATGAAAAACACAATTAATACAAGCACACTTGCAGAAAACCAATTCTATAAATATTGAAAAGCTAAAAAAACAATAACAAAAATAAAACTTCTAGAAAGATCGTTACCAAATATCAAACTACAAGAAGCTTCGAGGGACGTGATTAAAACTTTTAAAATGAAATTCCGTATTCTAACTTTTCATCATAGCCCAATATGTTATCTTTACAATATGAGTGTGTAAAATTTCAGAGTTAAGTGTTACAAATACAGAAATATTTATTAACAAAACTTCACGATACATTAATATACAACAAACATCATAAATTGTAAAACACTGAAATACCTCTCATACAAATTTTGTACATTATGCTCACACTGCTATTTCAGTTAAAGTTCTTATGTTTCATTTCTGTAACATTATGTGTAAACAAACACTGAGATGACCATGAGATATTTTGAAATAATTTACGATAATGTATGGTATATTACCTTTTGGCCTTTTAAAAAACATCTAATTTTATTATTTGGTTTTTTCCATTATAATAAATATTTAGTCTCAAATGTAAGAGATTTGGATCAAGTACATTGAAAGTCTGGATAAAGGTCAAAGGTTACATTGTTTTGTGCCTGGCTCAAGTATACAGATACTTGTTTACCTGTACTTTTTATTTCCATATATTGATAATAAGATATGATGAAACACATCAGTTTTAAGTGTTAGAGGATGAGTCTTATATTCAAACATCCAGCATGATCAGGGGTAGTCAAATTAATTGGGAATTTCAACTGCATGATTTGTATTATAGACTTTCTGTAATCATTTCAGCTGGAATCACTTTGGAAAATGCACCCTATGTCTTGTCTGAAGGAATTTGTTCTGAATGATTAAAAAGTGTTAGAACAAGTACATAACACTAGTATTGTTACATTGGGCCATGTCAGTATTTTATACTAATATTTTTCTTTGTCAATTGTATATTACTGTCTCGAAGTTTTGTTAAATGATATATCAGTATGAGTGACAGCTAATTTTGGTTTTACATATTGAAATGTGATGATACGTAAATTTGTATAAGAGTTATAAATGAAGATTTTTATCAGTTTTCAAACATAGTTGTTAGAAACAGAAATTTATAGCGTGTAACGTACCAAAATAAAATTAAACTTGACATGTAATTATCTGAAATTTGATTTTAATTGTTAGTTAATTAATAAATTAAAATGAGTATAAATTATATTTGCTGACTCGCCTTGTCTGTAATTTTGTCAGTTACTGTATATTGGGAACGGTTTATTAAGTAGTGAGCATAAAAAGTTTTTAGCTCTTAGGTTTGATGAAAACAGCGAACTACAAGATTTCAATGTTTGTCATGTCTGTGATTTTACTTTGTTCTTGTATTAATAAATAGCAAATATGTTGGATTTATAAAACCTGAAGAATACTCACTTTGTTTATAATTAAAGGTGGTTTTAATATTATGATTCTCAACTTTTTTTTAGTTATTAACTGTGTTCGTTTGTGTCACTGATCACCTAATGCCTTTAAACACAATTGTGTATGAAAAGAGAGGATTTTAAAAAGGATAGAATTTAAATAGAATTTTTGATTTGTTAATAAATATTTCATATATACATTAGAATCACAACATAGGGGTTTGACTTTCATCCAGTAAGTATCATTACAACCTGGTTGTTGTTCTTGTTGTTGTTTTGAATTAAGCACAAAGCTACACAATGGGCTATCTGTGCTCTGCCCACCACGGGTATCGAAACCCGGATTTTAGCGTGTAAGTCCGCAGACATACCGCTGAGCCACTGGGGGGCCATTACAACCAGGAAATAACGTACTTTACTCAATGGTTTATGTCTGCGTGTTTCAAAATGTCTAATTCCAGTTCTTTACTTTCAACGCTATTTTCGTTTTACACTTAAAAATTTTAGAGATACTGGTTGCTGTTGTTCCTTTTTTGTCACATGAAAATGTTTTCTTTCCTTTGTTTTTCCTAACAATCAAAGTTTATCAACGTTATTTGAGTTGGACATTTCAAAAAGTATTAGTACGAGATAAACAATGTTTGCAGATGTTTTGATTCACACATAAACAAAACGTTTTATGCATAAGATTTCAATTAATCAAGAATGTCATCCTACAAACTGTGGGACCTTTGCAATTAGTAACGTCAGCCAACAAACAATGGTACCATTGTAATTAGTAACGTCATTTTACAAGTTATAGTACCATTGTAATTCATAGCATTATCCTACAAACTGTGATGGCTTTGTTATGCGTAGCATCATCTTACAAATTATGGTACCATTATTATTTGTGGAATCATTCTACAAACTATGCTACAATTGTTATTAGTAATATCATCCTACAAACTATTGTACCATTGTTAATAATAACGTCATCATACAAACTATGGTACCATCGTAATTAGTAACCTTATTCTATAAACTGTGATACCATTATGACTGGTTGTGACATCCTCTTATAATAACAAAATCCTTTAAGTAATTTTTAAATAACTTATTTCGCGTCATAATTAATAAAAAATAATCGTTTTACTTATTAAATAAAGATGTTAACGATATTAAATTATCAGTTTTGAGACTGATTATTGATATAAAGCTGATATTTATTTATCTACATCACACAAACTGGCTGCACGATCATTATTCCAACGTATCTCTGGTGACACTTTATGGAACTATGACCCTAAACAGCCGCGACTTATGGTGCCTATTAGATAACAGTTATTTAATCCTCAAGCACTCACATTCTTTTTAACTGAATATCTACAATAATTGCCTATCTTATATTTGTCTTTTTATAGCTGTGTAGCAAAGACAATGTATTTACATAAGGAAAGGCTTTATATCCTTCCTAACACGTGTCTCCAGACAGATTCAGTCTCATAGCATTATCATGAAGCCTTATTGATTGGGATAGATCCATAAATGTATTATCAGAGTGCCTTATTGACAGGGGAAGCTCCCTAAATGTTACAAGTATCTGCAGATAATTGTTGCTCCAACTGATGATGTCATTGCTCTTTCTTGGAGACTTTGCCTATTACATACATTAAGTCTCTCTATGATTATTGGTGTCTTGAATAAATATTTATCTTTATTAGACGGAACATTGATGTAAATTGATCTAGTTATCTTCAGTCGAATATTGTAACCTTAAGGTTGGTACAACGTTGTGATTTGCTCTGTGAAATAGTTTTATCTTTAGATTTACTCTGTTCAGTCCTTTAATTATATCACTAACAAACCTAGAATTTATTATTAAACCTAAATTAACGATACGATTTCACCATTAGGCAAGCTATTCATCATGCCGTGTGAATAAACATTAAGTTTAAACCATCTATGGTTCACTGCTTTTTCACACAGTAATAAAAACAGGATACACATAATGCTTAGATATTTTATGGATTTGAACAATATTCGGTTTTGTTAATCAAATTTATTTTGTTTTTGTCTACCATAGAGCTTTCTACTTTAATCAATATAATGGGTAGTTTTGTTTCTTTGGAATTAAGCACAAATATGCACAAAGGGTTATATGTGCTCTGCCCACCACGGGTATTGAAATTCAGTGGTGTAAGTCCATGGACATTCTGCTATGACACTTGTGGACGTAATGGGCAATTTATCTGGTTTTACATTAAAATAAAATTACTGTTTACAAAACTCTAGTTAATTAAAGATTCGATAGGAATAAAGTCGAAACGTTCGTAATGAATGAATTATTTTCTTGGTAAAGAAGAATATACCGACATAACTGTACCTGGTAAAGAAGACAATCCTTCCATTTCGATAGAAGACCATTCAGAATGGAGAATCTTTCTTCCTTCAATCTCTCGTTTCTTTCTAAAATTAGTACATTTTCTTCAGGTTTCTGATCTTCTGCATTTCCATTATACAGCTCACTTGTGTTGTTCCTATGTACCAAAGCCACAAGTGCTACAAATTAAGATGTATATAAAGGCATTTAGTTGGAGTTATATTTCAAGTTAATTTTTTTTCAAAAACGTTCATATTACTTTTACTAGATTGAAATTTTAATTAAAATATATTATTTGTAAACAGTAATAAAGGTAATACCAAACTTCCCTTGTATTTGTTTGTAAATAACAAATCATCGAGGTTAAAACATTTTGGTAAATTTAATTTATTCTCATGTTATTTCTCTTCTCGTCTTTATATTTAATTGTTTTGTCTGTCAGACTGTTAAACATATCTTATCAATTCTCCTGTATCATATTACGTTCTTAAAAGTTTAGCTACATTTCAAATTTCGCACTACTATTATTTGACCAGTTTCTTAAATAATATTGACTAATATATTTTTTAGTCTTTGCCAATGCAAAGTTATACATTAGCTGTCTTAAATGTTACTTTAAATGCAAAGAGTCCGTAAACTTATCCTCGTTTTGGTTTTCATTTACTATATCACTAATAAAAATAAACTTCCATCATCTTCATGTGAATGATGGTTGTGTTTATTATGTGAAAAATCAATAAACTGATTATTTTAAGTATTCGATCATGTCTCCTTACCTTATTTAAGTTACTGTCCAAATAATTTCACCATGTAACACAAATTTTGTTCCTTGATAGTGTGTTATTTTTTAATTGATTATGTGTTGTAAAAGTACAAAAATAGCCATGATTCCCTTCAAACTTTGTTTTTAGGCCTGGATAATGAAATTTAGAAATTAACTTCTTTTCTTTGTAAAAACAGGCAAATTTGCACATTTTCATTTACATAAGGTCTGAATAAAACAACATATGAATCAATATTTACATGTATTTATACTGGAGTTATACAAAAATGTTCAGAAGTGAGTAGTTTTTTGAGATTTGCGACCGTAATGTAAATCACTTTGACGAATCAGTCCCCAAACACAGCTACCTATCATTTGTTCGTTATATCCTCCCAAGTCACAAAAGTATAGGTTGAAGAGAAAAATGGGTCTTTTCCATTTACTTTAGGCACAAGCAATTGGGAAATAACACTTTCTGTCCAGGAACAAAAAATAGGAGAAATTTTGTTGTAAGGTGTTATCGCTAAATTTTCAAACGACAATATGTATTCTGTACACCAGGTTGTTGTTGTTGTTGTTTTGAATCAAGCACAAAGATACACAATTGGTTATCTGTGCTCTGCCCACCATGGGTATCGAAACCCGGATTTTAGCGTGTAAGTCCACAGACATACCGCTGAGCCAGTGGGGGAACCAGCAGGTTGAATGGTAACAAAAATATCCAGACTTAACATGGTTATTCCGAGTAACAACTAAAAATTCACCATCTTTTACTTTACTGTTTATTCAATAATATATTTTATTTATATAACTTTGTGTAAGTATAATATTTCGTAAAACTTATATGTTTCGTTATATCTGGTCCTGTTCTATCTTACAACGTGAACATTAATAATAGTTATGCAGTGTATTTTGCATTGTAACCTGCTTTTTCGAAATGTTTTCATGTCGAACACACATTTCTCCTCCTTCTATACTTTTAATAATCCAGCTAGTGTATGAGCATCTGTTCCCACTTCCTAAGTCTCATAGTATAGAAACCCATAGGCCTTGCATGTTGTGGGTTAACTGATACGTCTCTGTGTGAAATAGCATAAACAAAAGTTTCAGTCTTCAATTGTTTGAAGTAAGTTATGGTTGAATATTGTAGAAAGATTTGTGAACAAATTATTGATGCCGCTTTTTCATAAGAAAACCCTTCCTAATTAAGGTTTGTCCTATTTGCTGAGGTAAAATAAAAACTCACTTATCTTTATCAATTATTATTTCTTGCAGGTTGCTGCACTTTTCTTATGAAGAGTGAACGACGACTTATTTTAGGTTCCTTTCTGGATGGTCGTGGTACTCCAAGTTGATCAATATTCATTTGTTTTCCAATATCATTAAATACGAAGGATATTCAAGTCCGAAAAATTCTAAAACCCCAATCTAAAAGCATCTTTATGTTCTTGTGTCATAAATGATGACGAGAAACCCAATTGAAATAAAAATGTATTTCAAAACGGCTGGTATGGATATTAAAATTTTTATTGATAAGCAAAGAATAACGTTTCGATCTTCCTACGTCATTTTAACATTCACAAAACTGACAATTTTATATTTCTACAAACTCAGTTTTCTGAGAGTTTGATTCTTTTCTGTTTTCACTTGTATTTTAAGTGTTACACACAATACGGAGTTTTTAATCCAATTTTATATGTTACAAACAATACTGAGTTTTGATACTATTTCAAATGGTACACACAAAACTGAGTTTTATTACAATTTTGTTAGTTTTTCACCCGTTGTGATGGCTTTTAAAGCCATCAACTTGTTGGTTCAGTTCTCTTCCTTAACTTCTAATGAAATAACATTGACTGTGGACATACATAATACAAGTTACTTTTACAATACTCATTCAGACATCCACATGCAAAATACTTGTACGTTTGTGTAAAATCGTGTTTTTAGTATTTATATGATTATGTCATTTAAAAAGAAACTTCCACGTAATGTTTTTAGTTTATTATTATATTCTATAAATAAAAGATTACCTTTATCTTCAATGTATCCAGAACCACCAATAATCAATAAATATTATATAGCACTCTCAGTGCAATAATTTCTGGACATTCATACAAACTGTTTGTTTATTGTACACAGTAAAACTGTTTATTTTATTCACAACGTTTCATCGAATTGTGATGGTTTTACGTATTTGAATGAATCAGATTATTTACAGTACGTTTTTGTGACTTGTTAACGATAAACTTCAACAATAAACAAACACCAAACAGTCCACGTGTTTTAAAATAATATATTAAAACAAATCAAATGTATATGAACAAATGTTTGTTATATAATTATTTACCACAACTGGATCTAGAGCTTTAACTAATTATTCTCTTTTCAATTGAAAGTCCACACAGGATGGTTCGATGACTTTATAACCTAATTGAGAAGAAGAATTATCCTTCTTTGCTCAGTTTTCACAATACAATCGGTGATAAATTCAGTTACATTATCCCTTGGGTTACCACAGCTGTATCCAGAGCTTTAAATAATTCTCCTTTACGTCTTAAGTTCACATAGGCTAGTTCATGCATTTAATTTAAAACACAATTGAGAAGACAAATTATTCTTCTATGGTCTTTTATTGCAATAAAACTTGTGATTATTACACTTTAAAACTCGCCACTATACACACACTCTTTACAGCTAAATTTAGAAACACTGTCTATATCTACTTGACAACATTTCTCACTATCTCTTTTTTACCTTCACTTTCACTTACTAACTTCACATTTCCTACTTCTATTTATAAGTAACTCAACTAAGACTATAACATTATTCACAATACTAAACATATGGTGCAATAATACTTACTTGGAACAACGAAAATATTTCAAAAGATTTGAGAAACATGACATTACTTTACAGCAATTTAACACAAAAAATGATTCATAAACAGTTGTGTACTTGTCGTAATCAGGTGAGTTACAAGAACCACGACCAATAAAATTTATAAAGTACCTTCAACACTTCTTGACGATGACGTAGAAGATCGAAACGTTGTTTACTCCTCTACTAGTGCTTTCTCTACCCATACCAGCAGTGTTTAAATACATAACTTTCAATACAATAGTTTATGGAAATTAACACAGCTCTTGTATGTTACTTGATGATGCCAGGTTTAGCTGGTGAAAAGTTGTGAACATAATAAACACTTTTATTATGCCAAACCGATACAGAACTTGTGTGATTTTGAAAAAAAAAGGAGAACATAATTATTTTTAATATTTAATTTAGTTTCTGGACGTTATGAATACACCGAAATAAATATATAACATTCTTGATGATGAGAAATCCACTTGAAATGAAAATGTTTCTCAAAACGGCTGGTATGGGAATAACACTTTTGCTGATGAGCAGAGAACAGCATTTCAACTAGAATGTTAGTTCGAACTGGTGACACGGGATTCCTCATACTTGGACCATTTATTTGTGTGTAGTTTTGCTCACCGGATAAAATTATCGATGAAATCAACAAAATAAAACAACACTTCATCAAAAACCGTGGAAAAAATATGCGCACACATGCAGACCAACAACAATCAAACAGCAATAAATCCCAAGATGCAACAAACTACAAAACCTTACACTGCTGTATACCATATGTTCCCAACATCAGCAAAAAGACAACCAACATTTGGAAAAGAACTGATAACAAAACAGAACATTCCAGTAAACACCAAATTTATTGAAAAACCAGGTACAAAACTAAAGTCCATGCTGTGTAAAAACTAAATTGGCAAACACAACATTAACATTATGTAAAAAATACAATGCAACAACTGCAACGACTTTTAACTAAGAGAAACAGAAAAATGGAAACTAGACTCCAATAACACAAAACAAAACCTGCACACGTTTTTGAACACTGTTAATCAAATAAACACAATATAACCACACCAAACACAGAGATACAAAGTAAGGAAACAAATATAAACAAATGCAAAATCAAAGAAGTCCTACTTATACAACAACTGAAACCAAAATTAAACCAATACAAAGGAACATCTTTATACTTATAATAATTAATAACCTTACATCTAACTAAAACGAAACGTTGTTCTCTGTTAATCAGTAAAACTGTTAATACCCATACCAGCCATTCTGAGGTACAAAGATATTATACATTCTTCACTTGTTTTGGAAAGATGGCACAAGCAGTTTTAGTAAATTAAAACTAAATAGCAAAGACTAAATTTAAAAGTTAACTGACAGAGTTATAACTTCCTATATTCATTTAAAGCAGAACTTTGTGATAGGGTAAGTCGGTATATGTCGTTTTTTAAATTCTTTAAATTGAATATTTTAGCGCAAGAATACACGATGAGTTTACTTCACCGTCTTCCCCTTAATAAATCAAACCCTGAATTTTATCGCTGTAAGTTTGTAAATTTATCTTTGTCCACGACGATTTGTACAATCGTGATGAACAGAAAATTATTGTATGAAATATGCTGAAAGTTTTTACAATAATTCTAATGATAAATAAAACCGTGTAGTAAATAGAACAACTATTTTTAATCTTCTTTCAGGGGTGATTTTGGTGGTTTATTTGTTGCCAGAGAAGACTTCCTTTACAGGTCTTCCCCTGGTTAAAGATTTATTGAGATGACAACATTCAAACTCTGTACTTAGTTTTGTTCAGTTCACAGGAGACCAGAAAAGAAAACTAAGGTGAAACTAAACAAAATGATTATAAGTACGTGTGACAACCTGAAAACAAATTGAAATGAATTCCATGAATTAAATTCAGTGATAAAAAACAACAAACTCTGGAAGCTATAAAACTGGTTAATTACAAGTTGATATTGTAATAAATCGAACGTAATTTGAAAAAATATAATAATCACAAAAATGTTCACTAAACACAAATGAAACGGTGAGTTAGAAAACTAAATCGACTGGAAAACGTAATTTATATTTAAACTTAAGACATACACTTAAAATTTGAGCAAAACTGTTTATAGATATCAATTTAAAAAGATAATCGTGGATTAAAAACCCAAATTTTGCATTACAGACGTATATAAACGTACATATGTATAATATTATTTTAAAAAGTATATTGTCTCTTTTGAGTGACTGTGATAGCTAAATCCTTTTAAACCAGATTTTCCATACAGTCTTTTCTATATATGATTAGGTGGTTTACTTCATTCTGTAGGTAATAATTTACCTCTTCACGTGGTGTACCTCATTCTGTAGGTAATAATTTACCTCTTCACATGATTTACCTCGTTCTATGGATGATAATGTTCTGCAGTAAGCCTCTTGTTTATTTATACTACTTCATGGATTAAACCTCTTTCCAGTCACAGGCTTAGTTCTGCTTTTTCTCTTACATGGCTTTGACGACGTAGTAAATATCTTAGTCGACTGGGCAGCAATCACGGTTCTCCATTCTGTTGTTGGCAAGGGTTAGACACACATCCCAACTTTCATGACTCAGGTTGTCAAGGATATTTGTCAAGGACTGGACACACATTCCAACTGTCATAACTCAGGTTGTCAACGATATTTGTCAAAGACTGGACACACATCCCAACTGTTATTACTCAGGCTGTCAACGATATTTGTCAAGGACTGGACACACATCCCAACTGTCATTACTCAGGCTGTCAACGATATTTGTCAAGGACTGGACACTCATCCCAACTGTCATGACTCGGGTTGTCAACGATATTTGTCAAGGACTGGACAAACATCCCAGCTATCATGGTCCTGGCTGTTAACAATATTTGACAAGGACTGGTCACACATCCCAAATGCTTTGGTTTCGGGTGTCAAGAATATGTTTCAAGGGTTGTGTGTCCAGCTAGGGAGAGATAAAAGAAACCTTACTCTTTTCATACCCAAGAAGACATATTGTTAGCAGCTTGAATCATGACAGGTGGAATGTGTGTCCAGCCAGTCCTGGAAAATCCTTTTTAGTGTTCAATTTCATGTCTCGTGATTTATTCCTTAAAAGATTGGATAAGCTACATTATCTGAAAGAACACTATAATTTATGTGATTTACTTCTTTCTGACTAGTTGAATGTGACAGAGGTGTTTCAATATGTGTCATACCTCAAAAACTTCTTTGTACCACAAACCTCTTGTTAAAAAGAAAAATCTTACAGACAGCTACCCAATACTGGTTGTTTACTTGGTGGTAACCACACCACACTGGTTGTTATGTTTTCCTGTTTTATATAACTTAGCAAAAACGATTTTTATTTAGCACAAAGCTTAACATGTACAATATACATAAATAGAAAATTGTACCTTACCGAAACAAAGGTTCATCCAAAGTAAATAATTTCTTGTTTTTTCCATTTGGTAGATTGTGTCCTGTGAAATAATCTAAACTGTCTTCTTAATTCACAGTGATCTAGAAAACAAAATAAATAATGCAGTAGGACAATGAATATAAGTTGTGATATCAAGAAAGGACAACTTAATTCAGTTTCAATTACATAAAAATCTCGGTAGTTGTGACAATACGAGGTATTCAAGACATTAGTCCGATGATAATACTGGCGCGAGTGATGTTATCAAATTATATCCATGACGTTCATGCCTTCACTTTTTAAGAATAAGAATGATGTGACTGACGACGTGACCTGACATGTATGTTTCAGTTTTATATAAAACTAAATGATACACAATTATTAATTTGAACAAAAGCATATTATGTAAAGGGTAGAAATAAAATATTTAATGATCCCACCAAAGATATCTGGACGTTGTCACACTAAGACAGAAAGTGTCAAAACCTAAAAACAAATCATGAAGTTTGGTTATAGGTATCACAAAATGTTATTAGGATGTGAACTCATTCTGATACAGTTGGTCAGACAAGGTGGAAAGTATTGTCGACAACTACTGGCCTTCATGTCAAATGACCATCACTGAACTTGCTGTAACTTAGCAGTACCCAAACTGTGTGTAGTGTTGAAACCAGAGGTGGATGAATGTTTCACTTACAGGTGAACTACACGTCCAATTTTAGTTAGATAAAAAACATGCACTCATTTTGAAAATGCTCGGGTTAAATCGACCAAAATTTCTCAAATAAAAGTACTCATATGACGGTGTTGACAAAGTTGTTATTATTATCACATTGTTTTCCATTTAAAATGAAATGATTAGCGTATGGTATCGGTTTACTGTTAAACAAATATTACCATTTGCAGTTGTTGTTGACAAGAACATGGATGAAATGTGTTCTCAAAATGGCTAGTATGGATATTAAAACTTTAATTGAAATAAAACATAGAACAACGTTGTTCTGCTCTTTATTTCAATTAACGTCTTAATACCCATACCCGCCATCTACAGAATACATGTTCATGAACTTCTTGTGTTGGTGTGTAATATGTAGAACAGTCAAAACTCATTATGTTTTAATTATTTTGAGAAGTGTTTAACAGATAAGTTTTTAAAACAAATAAAATATTTATTTATATGAACTACAATGGAAATAAAGTTATACTTCCCTATTTGAAATATTCACAATATTAATCCAACCTTAATCTCCCAAGTTGATCAAATAATATGAGACATTGTGGGTGAAAATACTGTTAACAACAAGAGTGCATAACTAATGTTCTTGTAACTTTTATCTTTTGACTTTGTAAGCACACACTTAGAGATATATATTCATTTAGTCATATATACTTGGCTTATAGTTGGTTCTGATATATATATCGGCAGCTTGCAGGAAGTTGATCATAATTGGAGCCCCTAAAACAACCATCACATCGTAATCTTAGAGTAATTTAACATCTCAAACAAATTACAACACACAGTGCTATACGGTCGGGTAAAAGGGCATAAAGAAATAGTGTATAAATATATAATATTTATTAAATCGAAAATAATTAAATGAAACAAGTAATAAATAAGGTTTAAGTCTATGAACTGGTTTGTATCTTGTAATTCTATTAATTTTGTATGCAGTAGTAACATTACTGTTGAATTTACCATAACACTGAACAAGCGTGGCATTCAAATTGTGCTAGTAGAGCTTATAAGCTCTATCCACGTAATCTTGTGATGCTGATAAACTTTTATTGTATGTAACTTACTGTCAACATTGAATCATAACTTACTTGAATTATCTAAAAATTCAAAAAGAATGTTTATAAATTCATAATGAAATAATTCAGTTTTATGAAAAAGTTTGGCTAAATAAAAATTATATCTTAAAAACAGCATATTTATATCTTATCACAGTGTGAACACTTGCATGGTTGATCACAGGCAGTTGTTTTTACTAGATTAGAGATGAATTCCGTCGGACTAACTTGGCAGACATTATTTATCATCTGTTTAAAATAATTTCACTTTCTTTAAAGGTAAAGCGTCTAATTAACTCAGTACAACCAGCGTTATCCACGTTACTGATTATTTCCATTGAAACTTAAGTAAGTGTGAATCGCGATTTCATGAGATCGCTTGATGTCCCCTGCTGTTGGCATCTTTACACAATCAGCATCAGTATGACCATTCCGTTTTTAGATAGACTAGATGCCACAACAAAGGAATGACAAAGTTTCTTTTCAATGTTGCGTAAAGCTACTCGAGGGATATATGCGCTAGTCGTTCCTAATTTAGCAGTGTGAGGCTAGAGAGATGGCAGCTGGTCATCACTACCCACAGCCAACTCTTAAGCTGTTCTTTTAGTGACGAACAGTGAGATTGATAGTCACATTGTAACGCCTCCAAGTATGAAAGGGCGAGCATGTATGGTGTGATTGGGGGAATGACAAGGAATGAAATCGATTAAAACAAAAACAACATGACAGAACTTAACTGACCAGATCACATATAAAAACTACAATAACAGAATAATGTTCTAACTTACAAAAATACTATGTCAAAAATACATGGCGTGTTCTTATACAATACATTCAAGAAAATCCCTGATGATACTGCGTGGGTTAATAATAATAGTTACTTTTTATGAAACACACTGAACTCAGTATTCATTTATATTTCATTTAATACTGTTCAGATCCTTGCCGGCTAAATTTGATATTTCTTCTGTTTCAGTTGATTTACGAAGCCTTTCTCCTTCAAGAAAATATTAACCACAGCTACAAAATCTTTTTCCTGGTCACATTGGTTAAAAAATATAGAGAAAACTATACAAATATAACTTGAATATGGAAAAGCAGAAAGTTGTTGGAAAATTATAGAAGTCCTGGTCAAACCTTATTCATTGCAGAAAAAAGTGGTCAGTTCACTGCCAATCAAGATATGGTGAAGACTTTTCAACATATTATTGTAAAGAAGTTGTTTCATTAGGCTTAATAACTACCCTAAGATTTTACTGTAATATAAATTTCATTTTTCACAAGGTTTAATGTAAATAAAAGTTAATATTAGAACTAGTCTAAAAGTTTACGAAGACCAAAGCTCGCAGCGCCCTCTTTTATAAATCTAATATCTTATGTAGCTCATTCAGTTGGCCTAAAAACTCATCAATACTGATTAAGTTAATTTAAAATTGTATGCAAAAATGTACAACGTAAAAGGCATATTACTAAACAATTATAAAAATCACAGTTCAAAGAAAATCATCTATTCATTAACATGCTAATGCTAGAAGACTCGAGTTACATTGTTAAAAGCTTATGAGGTTCCATGACTCCCACACCCTTACAAATTTTATATTTGTGTCCCCTAGTCTTATCATTATCGCTGTTATGTGTGAAAAATGTGATAAATCAAATTTTGAATTACATTTACAATCAGATCCCTCTAACTGTTTCAGTTAACATTTTTATGAATTATTTTGATGCCTATATTTACTGTTTGACCACCTTGCGTAATGTTGTAAGTCTCCCATTATAACAGTCAATTTAAATTTCTGAAATTTTATCTCTTATGCACTTTGTGAGTCAGCCTAGTTTTCTATTTCCAGCCACCCTTTTCTTTTTATTGTTGTTGTTGTTTTGAATTAAGCACAAAGCTACACAATGGGCTATCTGTGCTCTGCCCACCACGGGTATCGAAACCCGGATTTTAGCGTGTAAGTCCGCAGACATACCGCTGAGCCACTGGGGAGCTTTTCTTTTTATAAGAACTATGTTTACATAGAATATTTAAACACTTTTCACATCTGATCAGTGGCTCCAAATAACTCAACTTCTCAATTCACATCAGAAAATAGTCGCATCTTTTCAAAATTTGTTTCCCAAATACCATTATTTCTGATCACCATGTGCAGAAAAACATCAAACTCAATACAACAATTATCACTACCCATATGTTCCCCAGTTTCTACCCTCTCGATCATTTCTATATTTGAAGTTAACAATAAATCTAAAATAACTTTGTTTATTGACATATTGGTGAAAAATCTAATCCTGAACAGTTTTCAAAAACCTTTCTCCCTCGTAGTTTGACTCTCATTTACCTATCTGGGTGCCTGAAATTAAAGTGGTCATAAATTATAACTTCATTAACAACTGAAATATTTATTTTACTTTCAAAGTTCATCAGTAATTTCACCAGTCTATCACAAATTTCCACTAAAGACTTCTTTTCTTTACATCTGCTTATAGGAGAACAATTCGATTCAATCTACTTGCTGATATATTTGACATCCTCACTTCAACAGAATGTAACTAACAGTTTTCATATAAAATCACTTCTCCACCTCTCTTCAGTACTCTATCTCTGTTAAATAACCCGTAACCCTATACTTCAAAGAGATTTTTGTCATCAATATCATCTATGATCTACATCTAACCATATTTCAGTTATTACATCAACATTCTTCATTCATAACAGTGTTCTAAACACATCTTTTTTGTTCGTACAGTACAAACATGCCTTGCCAAGGAATCACCTATAACTCCTTAAGGTTATCATCCATATTCTTCTCTGACCATTTTGTTTTCTTTCCTCCAATAGTTCCTCTTCTGCAGAGGCCAAAGACTGAAATTTGCTACTCAACAGATTAGACACATTATAAATAAATTTACTACTTTTTACTCTAATAGTACTATTTATAACTTCCTGAAAGTCATTGTTAACTGATGTATTCCTTGAATGTAAAATATTAAACTCCACCTGAAATTCTGCTACCATTTCCCACAGTCTACACTTCTCTTTATCTGTTTCTCTACTTCAGTTAAAATAACATTAAACTTCTCCTTTAATACACAGATTGGACGTCTTCATTACTAGCTTTCCAATAGTACATACCAGTCCTGGATTCCTTAGTAAGACCAACTCATTGTACTCATTACACCTGACAAACTGTAGACACTTAACTCTCACAATTGTTTGTTTTGAAGTTAAGCACAAAGCCACACAATGGGCTATCTCAGTATCTGTGCTGTTAAAGATATAAGTTATTATACTTTTTAGAATTTTGAAATTCATAATTATAGGACTTTGAAAGCGTACTAACATCTTACTGCTAGCAAGTTTAACAAAGAATGTTGGAAAATAAGTATTTTAATACTGATGTCAGTGTTATTAATGATATACATATATATTTATACGACTTGAATAAATTTATTTGTATTTTTCTGAAATTTATGTAACACAAAGTTCTCAAAGAGTGTGCATACCTTGTTTGTTTGTTTTGATTTTTACAACTGACTATTTGAGTTTGACCCACCATTAAAACCGAGATCCGATTTCTTGCGATGTAACTTAGGAGCATTGTTGCTACACCTTAAGGGTTTTTTTTTTAACCTTCATGTTGATATGTTTGTAATAATCTCAGATGTATTTTATTGTACACCAAATTCTCCAAAAAGATAACACATATTTTTGTTGGCGTGTTTTTATGCTTACCATTCGTATTTTTTTAAAATATTACACCACAAAAACGTCATACACATACCTTTACAAAAAATAGCTTAAACAGTGAGATAGAATCATTTAACCTGTTTTCTTCAAGAAAGCACATGAGTACCTCAGTTATTAACGTATCTAGACTCGAATCTATATTAATCCACTCTGTTTGATCATATAAACCAGGAAGGACTGTTTATTTAATAACAAATTCAGTTCATCTTTCATGTGTTTGTTTACTTAACTATCTTACAATCTCAATATTACTCCAAAGTAAATCAAAAGGCTCGTTTGGTGGAATGTTTGTGAACAGAACTTTATTATATAACCTCGCTGGAAAATACCAATAAAACTTTTTTTTAAATTTAATCACCGTCAAAATAAAAAAAAAACATATTTTCAATACCTGGAGTATAAAGATCGTTTTTTTTATAAACTGTTTTTAAAAATATGTAAATTTTGAAAGACAAAATTTTTCAGTAGGATTAGGTCATCAACACGACATTACTATACTCTTAGAAGTAAATATATCAAAAAATTCGATGAAACATGTTTTGATAAATATTTTGAAATATATATGACGTTTTATCTTAAAGCAGGATAAATAAAGCGTTATTATTATTTTGGAATAAGTACAAACAACAACAGCTCAAACAAGTTATTAATGGTTTAATTAAGTTTTGAAAAATGCCCACCATACAGATTTGGTTTTGTTTTCAATTTCGCGCAGAGCTATACGAGAGCTATCTCCGCTAGCCGTCCCTAATTTAGCAGTGTAAGAGTAGTGGAAAGGCAGGTAGTCATCACCACCTACCGCCATTTCTTGGGCTACTCTTTTACCAACGAATAGTGGGATTGATAGTAACATTATATCGTCCCATCGGTTGAAAGGGCGAGCATGTGTAGTGTGACGAGGATTCGAAATCGCGAATCTCGAATTACGAGTCGAGTACCTTAACAACTTGGAAATGCTGGGCTGTGTTTCTCTTAGAAACTACAGCTAAGAGAATATTACACCTTCGAGTATAATCCAGTTACAGATTGGAAAACTACATAAAGAAATATAATCCAATCTGTATTTAGTACTTTGTAACCAGTCACAATGTAAATTGAGAATTTATAATAGCTACTCTTTGTGATTGTCTTTACCAATTTTGAACTTATCAAAATAAAGAGGAAAAAATATCATAAAATCTATATGTAACAAAACCGATCCTACATTATAACTCCAAAATGTATTTTCAGTTATTTTTCCTTATTCTTCTAGAGTTAGAAAAAGGAAAGAAATGTTGCCCCAAATCCATCTGTCTGTAACACACACACATACATTCATCCATGCTTTCAAAATCCTGGAACCACCG
>VWRL01001564.1:0-26753 GCA_011833715.1 Carcinoscorpius rotundicauda | reverse complement strand
TTAAGAAAAACTGAATTGTGGTAGTGATATGGGTTGTGTTACTAAAACTGAATTGTGGTAGTAAATATGGGTCGTGTTTACTGAATTGAATTGTGGTAGTAAATATGGTCTGTGTTAGTAAAACTGAAATGTGGTAGGGGTAGGAATATGGATTGTATGAGAAAAACTGAATTGTGGTCTAGTGAATATGGGTTGTGTTACTCAAACTGAAATTGTGGTAGTAAATATGGATTGTGGTGGTAAATATGGGTTGTGTTAGTAAAAACTGAGTTGTGGTAGTAAATATGGGTTGTATTACTAAAACTGAATTGTGGCAGTAAATATCGTTTGTGTTACTAAAACTGAATTGTGGTTGTAAATATGGGTTGTGTTACTGAAACTGAATTCTGGTAGTAAATATGAGTTTGTGTTAGTAAAACTGAGTTGTGGTAGTAAATATGGGTTTGTGTTACTAAAACTGAATTTGTGGGTAGTAAATATGGGTGTGTTACTAAACCTGAATTGTGGTAGTAAATATGGGTTGTGTTTGTTACTAAAACTGAGTTGTGGATAGTAAATATGGGTGTGTTATAAAAACTGAGTGTGGCAGTAGTAAGTAAGTTAAATATGGGTTGTGTTACTAAAACTGAATTGTGTAGCAATATGGGATTGTGTTAGTAAAAACTGAGTTGTGGTAGTAATAGGGTCTGTGTTAGTAAAACTGAATTGTGGTAGTAAATATGGGTTTGTGTCAGTAAAACTGAATTGTGGTAGTAAATATGGGTTTGTGTTACTAAAACTGAATTGTGGTAGTAAATAGGGGTTGTGTTTACTAAAACTGAATTGTGGTAGTAATATGGGTTGTGGTACTAAAACTGCTTTGTGGCAGTAATATGTGTTGTGTTAGTAAAACTCAATTGTGGTAGTAAGATGGGTCGTGTTACTGAAATTGAGTTGTGGCAGTAAATATGGGTTGTGTTACTAAAACTGAATTGTGATAGTAAATATGGGTTTGTGTTAGTAAAACTGAAATGTGGTAGCAAATATGGGTTTGTATGAGAAAAACTGAATTGTGGGTAGTGATATGGGTTGTGTTACTAAAACTGAATTGTGGTAGTAAATATGGGTCGTGTTACTGAAATTGAATTGTGGTAGTAAATATGGGTTTGTGTTAAAAACTGAATTGTGGTGGTAAATATGGGTTGTGTAGTAAAAACTGAGTTGTGGTAGTACATATGAGTCGTGTTACTGAAACTGAATTGTGGTAGAAATATGGGTTGTGACTGAAACTGAATTGTGGTAGTAAATATGGGTTGTGTTACTAAAACTGAGTTGCCAGATAGGGTTGTGTTACTCAAAATTGTGGTAGAAATATGGGTTGTGTTACTGAAACTGAATTGTGGTAGTAAATATGGGTTGTGTTACTAAAACTGAATTGTGGTAGTAAATATGGGTTGTGTTACTAAAACTGAATTGTGATAGTAAATATGGGTTGTGTTACTAAAACTGAATTGTGATAGTAAATATGGGTTTGTGTTAGTAAACTGAAATGTGGTAGCAAATATGGGTTTGTATGAGAAAAACTGAATTGTGGTAGTGATATGGGTTGTGTTACTAAAACTAATTGTGGTAGTAAATATGGGTCGTGTTACTGAAATTGAATTGTGGTAGTAAATATGGGTTTGTGTTAGTAAAACTGAAATGTGGTAGGAAATATGGGTTTGTATCAGAAAAACTGAATTGTGGTAGTGAATATGGGTTGTGTTACTCAAACTGAATTGTGGTAGTAAATATGGATTGTGGTAGTAAATATGGGTTGTGTTAGTAAAAACTGAGTTGTGGGTAGTAAATATGGGTTGTATTACTAAAACTGAATTGTGGCAGTAAATATCGTTTGTGTTACTAAAACTGAATTGTGGTTGTAAATATGGGTTGTGTTACTGAAACTGAATTGTGGTAGTAAATATGAGTTTGTGTTAGTAAAACTGAGTTGTGGTAGTAAATATGGGTTTGTGTTACTAAAACTAAATTGTGGTAGTAAATATGGGTTGTGTTACTAAAACTGAATTGTGGTAGTAAATATGGGTTGTGTTACTAAAACTGAGTTGTGGTAGTAAATATGGGTTGTGTTACTAAAACTGAATTGTGGCAGTAAATATGGGTTGTGTTACTAAACTGAATTGTGGTAGCAATATGGGTGTGTTAGTAAAAACTGAGTTTGTGGTAGTAAATATGGGTTGTGTTAGTAAAACTGAATTGTGGTCAGTAAATATGGGTTTGTGTCAGTAAAACTGAATTGTGGCAGTAAATATGGGTTGTGTTACTTAAACTGAATTGTGGTAGTAAATATGGGTTGTGTTACTGAAACTGAATGTGGTAGTAAATATGGGTTGTGTTACTAAAACTGAATTGTGGTAGTAAATATGGGTTGTGTTACTGAAACTGAATTGTGGTAGTAAATATGGGTTGTGTTACTAAAACTGAATTGTGGTAGTAAATATGGGTTTGTGTTACTAAAACTGAATTGTGGTAGTAAATATGGGTTGTGTTACTAAAACTGATTTGTGGCAGTAAATATGTGTTGTGTTAGTAAAACTGAATTGTGGTAGTAAATATGGGTCGTGTTACTGAAATTGAGTTGTGGCAATAAATATGGGTTGTGTTACTAAAACTGAATTGTGGTAGTAAATATGGGTTGTGTTACTAAAACTGAATTGTGGTAGTAAATATGGTTTGTTTTAGTAAAAACTGAATTGTGGTAGCAAATATGGGTTGTGTTACTAAAACTGAATTGTGGTAGTAAATATGGGTTGTGTTACTAAAACTGAGTTGTGGTAGTAAATATGGGTTGTGTTACTAAAACTGAGTTGTGGCAGTAAATATGGGTTGTGTTACTAAAACTGAGTTGTGGTAGTAAATATGGATTGTGTTAGTAAAAAATATTGGTGCACTCTTATGAATGTCCCTCTCTCTTGCTATACCAGTTATAAGAATGATGCACTCTTATGAATGTCCCTCTCTCTTGCTATTCCAGTTATAAGAATGGTGCACTCTTATGAATGTCCCTCTCTCTTCTTGTTATACCAGTTATAAAAATGGTGCACTCTTATAAATGTCCCTCTCTCTTGCTGTACCAGTTATAAGAATGGTGCACTCTTAAGAATGTCTCCTTTTCTCAGTACTTTCGTAAAAGACTCCCGAGAGATATAGTTCAATGACTGATTCTTCATGACGTCAGAAGACCAGTAGTACTTTAAACACGTTTCCTCCACTTTGCTTCAATTTCCGTGTGCTCTTCCTGTTTTTCCTGATTCTCACGTGGTCTTTAATTACAGGGGTGTGGCTTGATTTGAACTATGAATAGCAATGAGGCAGTAAGTGGGAAGATGTCTGAAGTAAGTCACCTCGGTATTCATCAAGTGACATTAAATATGTCCGAACAAATTTTTACTCCATCTGGTGGTCAACTTCGACACTGAAAAGGTTGTGCAACAGTGGTGTTAAGTGAACTTTTATAAAATCCTGAAATTACTGTTTTGATATCGTTCGACAATGGTACCAGCTCGATTCTATTGAGAGGTCTTGTGTTTGTCTGCGTTAAAACATCCAATATGAAGAACTGACCAGAACAACTGGGTGAAATAACGCATTTTCTTTGTCAAGAACATAGGGACTGGCGGAGTCGTGCGGTTTTCAGTTCACAGTGCAGACCCTCACTCGTTATGTAGCCTGCAATTAGGCCATCGACCCACAACTAACTAAATACATTACTCGGTCTAAAAATGTGTGTGAGAAACCGGTGGGGACCACTCGGCATTTCTAGTGTTAAACCAGAAACATTAACACTGGTACTGTAGGATCTCCTAAATAAACACGTTATATTATCCTTCAGAAATAGACCGTTACGTTCTTCACAGGCAAACAATCCACCATTTACTGTGTACATCGTCAGTAGTCAGTCCATTCGCTATGTATCTCATCAGTAAAATGTCCATTCGTTATGTATCTCGCCAGTAAAAAGTCCATTCATTATGTATCTCGCCAGTAAAAAGTCCATTTATTATGTACCTCGTCACTAAAAAGTCCATTCATTATGTACCTCGTCAATAAAATGTCCATTGATTATGTACCTCGTCAGTAAAAAGTCCATTTGTTATGAAACTCGTCAGTAAAAATTCCATTCGTGTTTTGCTTCATGAGTAAACGTCCACGCATGTTTTGTGTATTTTCTGTTGAGCATGGCAGTTCTAGACCATACTAAATAGATACGTAAGGAAAAACGTTCATTAACAAATAGAAAGACGACAGCAACGTACTACATATATAGAAAGACGAGAAGAACGTACTACACATATAGAAAGACGAGAGGAACGTACTACACATATAGAAAGACGACAGGAACGTACTACACATATTGAAAGACGATAGGAACGTACTACACATATAGAAAGACGACAGGAACGTACTACACATATTGAAAGACGATAGGAACGTACTACACATATAGAAAAACGACAGGACCGTACTACACATATAGAAAGACGAGAAGAACGTACTACACATATAGAAAGACGAGAGGAACGTACTACACATATAGAAAGACGACAGGAACGTACTACACATATTGAAAGACGACAGGAACGTACTACACATATAGAAAGACGACAGGAACGTACTACACATATAGAAAGACGACAGGAACGTACTACACATATAGAAAGACGACAGAAACGTACTACACATATAGTCACGAAACAGGTTAGTTTTGGCCAGTTTACTCAAGAAACATTCAACAACTGACCCTAGTAGGCGCTTCAGTTTAAACACCTACCATCGCGTGCATTGCATACGCTAAATAAATCAAGATAATAACTGTGAAGTATGACGTAATAGGATGGCTAATTCCTTGCACCCCCTAACCAATGTTACTGTTGAACAGAGAGTCCATTACGTGATAAAGAAATATTCTAATTAAGTTACTGTTCTCTGAATCTAAATCTTTCTTTGATAAAAACGACTCGGCATGACTCGTAATCCGTGGATCGCAGGTTCGAATCCCGGTCACACCAAACATGTTCGCCCTCTCAGCCTGGGGTGTTGTCATAATGTGAAGGTAAATCTCACTATTCGTCGGTAAAAGAGTAGCCCAAGAGTTGGCGGTGGGTGGTAATGACTAGCCGCCTTCCCTCTAGTCTTACACTGCTAAATTATGGACTGGTAGCGCAGATAGCCCTCGAGTAGCTTTGCGTGAAATCAAAACAAACCTTTGATGAGAAAATAACATTGATTTCTAGGCGCCCCCAGTGGCTCAGCGGTATGTCTGCGGACTTACACGCTAAAATCCGGGTTTCGATACCCGTGGTGGGCAGAGCACAGATAGCCCATTGTGTAGCTTTGTACTTAATTCAAAACAACAACAACAACTGATTTCTAGGCTACACCAGCGTTGCCTTGTGGGAAAATGTGAAATTTGTGATTTTAAAATTTTGGTTAGATGTTGTCTTACGTTATAAATTGCTTCCTCTGAACCGAATTATTGGTAAAGTGTTAACGCCTTACCGAATATTTTTTGCTCCACTTGAAACGGAGTTGTTGGTCTATTAATCATGTCTTATCATAAAACGAAACCTCTTAACCCAGAAGCAGTTTGTCAATTGTTTTTTGTTCGTGACAAAATTCGTTCGTTTCATATATATGAAAAAAACTTATTCATTCAATAAGGTTAATGATATTTTTAGTGCTATGCGATAGTCAAGTTTAGAAGAACGTGCCTGGCAGATGTCATTGTGGTAACAAAAAGGATGAGTCAACAAACGCCCTGACCAAATATGACACCACTGTACAGCACTGATGAAACAGCATGTCAAAATTACATTTCACTTTTGAAATTCAAAGGAGGTTGTGACAAGAAAAATATTTTTTATCGCAAAACGAACTAGTCACTTGAAGTCCACCCACAAGGTGTTGGTTATGACAAACCAATGAGGTCAATGAATTAAGACTTCGATAGTAGTAATAAAAACTCGGGTAGCTGTAGTGAAAAACTGGGTTCAAATAGTGATGACTTAGGTTGTGGTAATAATTATTGGTTGTGTTAGTAAAGTTTTGAGTTGTTGTAATAAATAGAGGTTGTTTTAGTATTAATTTTGTTATAGTAAATGTGGGTTGTGTTACTGACGTTTTCACTTGTGGAAGTAAACAGGGGTTGTATTAACAGAGATTTGAGTCATGGTAATGAATATGGGTTGTGTTAGTAAAACTGAATTGTCGTAGTAAATATGGGTTGTGATAGTAAAACTGAATTGTCGTACTAAATATGGGTTGTGTTAGTAAAACTGAATTGTGGTAGTAAATATGGGTTGTGTTAGTAAAACTGAATTGGGGTATTAAATATGGGTTGTGTTACTAAAACTGAATTGTGGTAGTAAATATGGATTTGTGTTAGTAAAACTGAGTTCTGGTAGTAAATATGGGTTTGTGTTAGTAAAACTGAATTGTGGTAGCAAATATGGGATTGTGTTAGTAAAAACTGAGTTGTGGTAGTAAATATGGGTTGTGTTAGTAAAACTGAATTGTGGTAAAAAATATGGGTTGTGTTACTAAAACTGAATTGTGGTTGTAAATATGGGTTGTGTTAGTAAAACTGAATTGTGGTAGTAAATATGGGTCGTGTTACTAAAACTGAATTGTGATAGTAAATATGGGTTGTGTTACTAAAACTGAATTGTGATAGTAAATATGGGTTTGTATGAGAAAAACTGAATTGTGGTAGTGATATGGGTTGTGTTACTAAAACTGAATTGTGGTAGTAAATATGGGTCGTGTTACTGAAATTGAATTGTGGTAGTAAATATGGGTTTGTGTTAGTAAAACTGAAATGTGGTAGCAAATATGGGTTTGTATGAGAAAAACTGAATTGTGGTAGTGAATATGGGTTGTGTTACTAAAACTGAATTGTGGTAGTAAATATGGGTTGTGTTAGTAAAAACTGAGTTGTGGTAGTAAATATGGGTTGTATTACTAAAACTGAATTGTGGCAGTAAATATAGTTTGTGTTACTAAAACTGAATTGTGGTTGTAAATATGGGTTGTGTTACTGAAACTGAATTGTGGTAGTAAATATGAGTTTGTGTTAGTAAAACTGAGTTAAGGTAGTAAATATGGGTTTGTGTTACTAAAACTGAATTGTGGTAGTAAATATGGGTTGTGTTACTAAAACTGAATTGTAGTAGTAAATATGGGTTGTGTTATTAAAACTGAGTTGTGGTAGTAAATATGGGTTGTGTTACTAAAACTGAGTTGTGGCAGTAAATATGGGTTGTGTTACTAAAACTGAATTGTGGTAGCAAATATGGGATTGTGTTAGTAAAAACTGAGTTGTGGTAGTAAATATGGGTTGTGTTAGTAAAACTGAATTGTGGTAGTAAATATGGGTTTGTGTCAGTAAAACTGAATTGTGGTAGCAAATATGGGTTTGTGTCAGTAAAACTGAATTGTGGCAGTAAATATGGGTTGTGTTAAACTGAATTGTGGTAGTAAATATGGGTTGTGTTACTGAAACTGAATTGTGGTAGTAAATATGGTTTGTGTTACAAAAACTGAATTGTGGTAGTAAATATGGGTTGTGTTACTAAAACTGAATTGTGGTGGTAAATATGGGTTGTGTTAGTAAAAACTGAATTGTGGTGGTAAATATGGGTTGTGTTAGTAAAAACTGAGTTGTGGTAGTAAATATGGGTCGTGTTACTGAAACTGAATTGTGGTAGTAAATATGGGTTGTGTTACTAAAACTGAGTTGCGGCAGTAAATATGGGTTGTGTTACTCAAACTGAATTGTGGTAGTAAATATGGGTTGTGTTACTGAAACTGAATTGTGGTAGTAAATATGGGTTGTGTTACTAAAACTGAATTGTGGTAGTAAATATGGGTTGTGTTACTAAAACTGAATTGTGGTAGTAAATATGGGTTGTGTTACTAAAACTGATTTGTGGCAGTAAATATGTGTTGTGTAAGTAAAACTGAATTGTGGTAGTAAAGATGGGTCGTGTTACTGAAATTGAGTTGTGGCAGTAAATATGGGTTGTGTTACTAAAACTGAATTGTGATAGTAAATATGGGTTTGTGTTAGTAAAACTGAAATGTGGTAGCAAATATGGGTTTGTATGAGAAAAACTAAATTGTGGTAGTGATATGGGTTGTGTTACTACAACTGAATTGTGGTAGTAAATACGGGTCGTGTTACTGAAATTGAATTGTGGTAGTAAATATGGGTTTGTGATAGTAAAACTGAATTGTGGTAGTAAATATGGGTTGTGTTAGTAAAACTGAATCGGGGTATTAAATATGGGTTGTGTTACTAAAACTGAATTGTGGTAGTAAATATGGGTTTGTGTTAGTAAAACTGAGTTGTGGTAGTAAATATGGGTTTGTGTTAGTAAAACTGAATTGTCGTAGCAAATATGGGATTGTGTTAGTAAAAACTGAGTTGTGGTAGTAAATATGGGTTGTGTTAGTAAAACTGAATTGTGGTAGTAAATATGGGTCGTGTTACTAAAACTGAATTGTGATAGTAAATATGGGTTGTGTTACTAAAACTGAATTGTGATAGTAAATATGGGTTTGTGTTAGTAAAACTGAAATGTGGTAGCAAATATGGGTTTGTATGAAAAAAACTGAATTGTGGTAGTGATATGGGTTGTGTTACTAAAACTGAATTGTGGTAGTAAATATGGGTCGTGTTACTGAAACTGAATTGTGGTAGTAAATATGGGTTGTGTTACTAAAACTGAGTTGCGGCAGTAAATATGGGTTGTGTTACTCAAACTGAATTGTGGTAGTAAATATGGGTTGTGTTACTGAAACTGAATTGTGGTAGTAAATATGGGTTGTGTTACTAAAACTGAATTGTGGTAGTAAATATGGGTTGTGTTACTAAAACTGAATTGTGATAGTAAATATGGGTTGTGTTACTAAAACTGAATTGTGATAGTAAATATGGGTTTGTGTTAGTAAAACTGAAATGTGGTAGCAAATATGGGTTTGTATGAGAAAAACTGAATTGTGGTAGTGAATATGGGTTGTGTTACTAAAACTGAATTGTGGTAGTAAATATGGATTGTGGTAGTAAATATGGGTTGTGTTAGTAAAAACTGAGTTGTGGTAGTAAATATGGGTTCTATTACTAAAACTGAATTGTGGCAGTAAATATCGTTTGTGTTACTAAAACTGAATTGTAATTGTAAATATGGGTTGTGTTACTGAAACTGAATTGTGGTAGTAAATATGAGTTTGTGTTAGTAAAACTGAGTTAAGGTAGTAAATATGGGTTTGTGTTACTAAAACTGAATTATGGTAGTAAATATGGGTTGTGTTACTAAAACTGAATTGTGATAGTAAATATGGGTTGTGTTACTAAAACTGAGTTGTGGTAGTAAATATGGGTTGTGTTACTAAAACTGAGTTGTGGCAGTAAATATGGGTTGTGTTACTAAAACTGAATTGTGGTAGCAAATATGGGATTGTGTTAGTAAAAACTGAGTTGTGGTAGTAAATATGGGTTGTGTTAGTAAAACTGAATTGTGGTAGTAAATATGGGTTTGTGTCAGTAAAACTGAATTGTGGCAGTAAATATGGGTTGTGTAACTTAAACTGAATTGTGGTAGTAAATATGGGTTGTGTTACTGAAACTGAATTGTGGTAGTAAATATGGTTTGTGTTACTAAAACTGAATTGTGTTAGTAAATATGGGTTGTGTTACTAAAACTGAATTGTGGTGGTAAATATGGGTTGTGTTAGTAAAAACTGAATTGTGGTGGTAAATATGGGTTGTGTTAGTAAAAACTGAGTTGTGGTAGTAAATATGGGTCGTGTTACTGAAACTGAATTGTGGTAGTAAATATGGGTTGTGTTACTAAAACTGAGTTGCGGCAGTAAATATGGGTTGTGTTACTCAAACTGAATTGTGGTAGTAAATATGGGTTGAGTTACTGAAACTGAATTGTGGTAGTAAATATGGGTTGTGTTACTAAAACTGAATTGTGGTAGTAAATATGGGTTTGTGTTACTAAAACTGAATTGTGATAGTAAAATATGAGGTTGTGTTACTTAAAACCTGAATTGTGATAGTAAATATGGGTTTGTGTTAGTAAAACTGAAAGTGGTAGTAAATATGGGTTGTGTTACTAAAACTGAATTGGTGATAGTAAATATGGGTTTGTTACTAAAACTGAATTGGTGATAGTAAATATGGGTTTGTGTTAGTAAAACTGAAATGTGGGTAGCAATATGGGTTTGTATAAGAAAAACTGAATTGTGGTAAGTAAATATGGGTCGTGTTGACTGCAAATTGAATTGTGGGTAGTAAATGAATGGGTTTGTGGTAGTAAAACCTGAAATGTGGTAGGAAAATTATGGGGAATTGTATGAGAAAAACTGAATTGTGGGTAGTGAAGTATGGGTGTGGTACTCAAACTGAATTGTGGTAGTAAATATGGATTTGGTGGGACCTATGGTTTGTTAGTAAAACTGAGTTTGTGGTATAATAATAAAATTGGTTGTATTACTAAAACTGAATTGTGGCAGTAAATATCGTTTGTGTTACTAAAACTGAATTGTGGTTGTAAATATGGGTTGTGTTACTGAAACTGAATTGTGGTAGTAAATATGAGTTTGTGTTAGTAAAACTGAGTTGTGGTAGTAAATATGGGTTTGTGTTACTAAAACTGAATTGTGGTAGTAAATATGGGTTGTGTTACTAAAACTGAATTGTGGTAGTAAATATGGGTTGTGTTACTAAAACTGAGTTGTGGTAGTAAATATGGGTTGTGTTACTAAAACTGAGTTGTGGCAGTAAATATGGGTTGTGTTACTAAAACTGAATTGTGGTAGCAAATATGGGATTGTGTTAGTAAAAACTGAGTTGTGGTAGTAAATATGGGTTGTGCTAGTAAAACTGAATTGTGGTAGTAAATATGGGTTGTGTCAGTAAAACTGAATTGTGGCAGTAAATATGGGTTGTGTTACTGAAACTGAATTGTGGTAGTAAATATGGGTTGTGTTACTAAAACTGAATTGTGGTAGTAAATATGGGTTGTGTTACTAAAACTGAATTGTGGTAGTAAATATGGGTTGTGTTACTAAAACTGATTTGTGGCAGTAAATATGTGTTGTGTTAGTAAAACTCAATTGTGGTAGTAAAGATGGGTCGTGTTACTGAAATTGAGTTGTGGCAGTAAATATGGGTTGTGTTACTAAAACTGAATTGTGATAGTAAATATGGGTTTGTGTTAGTAAAACTGAAATGTGGTAGCAAATATGGGTTTGTATGAGAAAAACTAAATTGTGGTAGTGATATGGGTTGTGTTACTAAAACTGAATTGTGGTAGTAAATATGGGTCGTGTTACTGAAATTGAATTGTGGTAGTAAATATGGGTTTGTGTTAGTAAAAACTGAATTGTGGTGGTAAATATGGGTTGTGTTAGTAAAAACTGAGTTGTGGTAGTACATATGAGTCGTGTTACTGAAACTGAATTGTGGTAGAAATATGGGTTGTGTTACTGAAACTGAATTGTGGTAGTAAATATGGGTTGTGTTACTAAAACTGAGTTGCGGCAGTAAATATGGGTTGTGTTACTCAAACTGAATTGTGGTAGAAATATGGGTTGTGTTACTGAAACTGAATTGTGGTAGTAAATATGGGTTGTGTTACTAAAACTGAATTGTGGTAGTAAATATGGGTTGTGTTACTAAAACTGAATTGTGATAGTAAATATGGGTTGTGTTACTAAAACTGAATTGTGATAGTAAATATGGGTTTGTGTTAGTAAAACTGAAATGTGGTAGCAAATATGGGTTTGTATGAGAAAAACTGAATTGTGGTAGTGATATGGGTTGTGTTACTAAAACTAAATTGTGGTAGTAAATATGGGTCGTGTTACTGAAATTGAATTGTGGTAGTAAATATGGGTTTGTGTTAGTAAAACTGAAATGTGGTAGGAAATATGGGTTTGTATGAGAAAAACTGAATTGTGGTAGTGAATATGGGTTGTGTTACTCAAACTGAATTGTGGTAGTAAATATGGATTGTGGTAGTAAATATGGGTTGTGTTAGTAAAAACTGAGTTGTGGTAGTAAATATGGGTTGTATTACTAAAACTGAATTGTGGCAGTAAATATCGTTTGTGTTACTAAAACTGAATTGTGGTTGTAAATATGGGTTGTGTTACTGAAACTGAATTGTGGTAGTAAATATGAGTTTGTGTTAGTAAAACTGAGTTGTGGTAGTAAATATGGGTTTGTGTTACTAAAACTGAATTGTGGTAGTAAATATGGGTTGTGTTACTTAAACTGAATTGTGGTAGTAAATATGGGTTGTGTTACTAAAACTGAGTTGTGGCAGTAAATATGGGTTGTGTTACTAAAACTGAATTGTGGTAGCAAATATGGGATTGTGTTAGTAAAAACTGAGTTGTGGTAGTAAATATGGGTTGTGTTAGTAAAACTGAATTGTGGTAGTAAATATGGGTTTGTGTCAGTAAAACTGAATTGTGGCAGTAAATATGGGTTGTGTTACTTAAACTGAATTGTGGTAGTAAATATGGGTTGTGTTACTGAAACTGAATTGTGGTAGTAAATATGGGTTGTGTTACTAAAACTGAATTGTGGTAGTAAATATGGGTTGTGTTACTGAAACTGAATTGTGGTATTAAATATGGGTTGTGTTACTAAAACTGAATTGTGGTAGTAAATATGGGTTGTGTTACTAAAACTGAATTGTGGTAGTAAATATGGGTTGTGTTACTAAACTGATTTGTGGCAGTAAATATGTGTTGTGTTAGTAAAACTGAATTGTGGTAGTAAATATGGGTCGTGTTACTGAAATTGAGTTGTGGCAATAAATATGGGTTGTGTTACTAAAACTGAATTGTGGTAGTAAATATGGGTTGTGTTACTAAAACTGAATTGTGGTAGTAAATATGGTTTGTTTTAGTAAAAACTGAATTGTGGTAGCAAATATGGGTTGTGTTACTAAAACTGAATTGTGGTAGTAAATATGGGTTGTGTTACTAAAACTGAGTTGTGGTAGTAAATATGGGTTGTGTTACTAAAACTGAGTTGTGGCAGTAAATATGGGTTGTGTTACTAAAACTGAGTTGTGGTAGTAAATATGGATTGTGTTAGTAAAAAATATTGGTGCACTCTTATGAATGTCCCTCTCTCTTGCTATTCCAGTTATAAGAATGATGCACTCTTATGAATGTCCCTCTCTCTTGCTATTCCAGTTATAAGAATGGTGCACTCTTATGAATGTCCCTCTCTCTTCTTGTTATACCAGTTATAAAAATGGTGCACTCTTATAAATGTCCCTCTCTCTTGCTGTACCAGTTATAAGAATGGTGCACTCTTAAGAATGTCCCTTTTCTCAGTACTTTCGTAAAAGACTCCCGAGAGATATAGTTCAATGACTGATTCTTCATGACGTCAGAAGACCAGTAGTACTTTAAACACGTTTCCTCCACTTTGCTTCAATTTCCGTGTGCTCTTCCTGTTTTTCCTGATTCTCACGTGGTCTTTAATTACAGGGGTGTGGCTTGATTTGAACTATGAATAGCAATGAGGCAGTAAGTGGGAAGATGTCTGAAGTAAGTCACCTCGGTATTCATCAAGTGACATTAAATATGTCCGAACAAATTTTTACTCCATCTGGTGGTCAACTTCGACACTGAAAAGGTTGTGCAACAGTGGTGTTAAGTGAACTTTTATAAAATCCTGAAATTACTGTTTTGATATCGTTCGACAATGGTACCAGCTCGATTCTATTGAGAGGTCTTGTGTTTGTCTGCGTTAAAACATCCAATATGAAGAACTGACCAGAACAACTGGGTGAAATAACGCATTTTCTTTGTCAAGAACATAGGGACTGGCGGAGTCGTGCGGTTTTCAGTTCACAGTGCAGACCCTCACTCGTTATGTAGCCTGCAATTAGGCCATCGACCCACAACTAACTAAATACATTACTCGGTCTAAAAATGTGTGTGAGAAACCGGTGGGGACCACTCGGCATTTCTAGTGTTAAACCAGAAACATTAACACTGGTACTGTAGGATCTCCTAAATAAACACGTTATATTATCCTTCAGAAATAGACCGTTACGTTCTTCACAGGCAAACAATCCACCATTTACTGTGTACATCGTCAGTAGTCAGTCCATTCGCTATGTATCTCATCAGTAAAATGTCCATTCGTTATGTATCTCGCCAGTAAAAAGTCCATTCATTATGTATCTCGCCAGTAAAAAGTCCATTTATTATGTACCTCGTCACTAAAAAGTCCATTCATTATGTACCTCGTCAATAAAATGTCCATTGATTATGTACCTCGTCAGTAAAAAGTCCATTTGTTATGAAACTCGTCAGTAAAAATTCCATTCGTGTTTTGCTTCATGAGTAAACGTCCACGCATGTTTTGTGTATTTTCTGTTGAGCATGGCAGTTCTAGACCATACTAAATAGATACGTAAGGAAAAACGTTCATTAACAAATAGAAAGACGACAGCAACGTACTACATATATAGAAAGACGAGAAGAACGTACTACACATATAGAAAGACGAGAGGAACGTACTACACATATAGAAAGACGACAGGAACGTACTACACATATTGAAAGACGATAGGAACGTACTACACATATAGAAAGACGACAGGAACGTACTACACATATTGAAAGACGATAGGAACGTACTACACATATAGAAAAACGACAGGACCGTACTACACATATAGAAAGACGAGAAGAACGTACTACACATATAGAAAGACGAGAGGAACGTACTACACATATAGAAAGACGACAGGAACGTACTACACATATTGAAAGACGACAGGAACGTACTACACATATAGAAAGACGACAGGAACGTACTACACATATAGAAAGACGACAGGAACGTACTACACATATAGAAAGACGACAGAAACGTACTACACATATAGTCACGAAACAGGTTAGTTTTGGCCAGTTTACTCAAGAAACATTCAACAACTGACCCTAGTAGGCGCTTCAGTTTAAACACCTACCATCGCGTGCATTGCATACGCTAAATAAATCAAGATAATAACTGTGAAGTATGACGTAATAGGATGGCTAATTCCTTGCACCCCCTAACAAATGTTACTGTTGAACAGAGAGTCCATTACGTGATAAAGAAATATTCTAATTAAGTTACTGTTCTCTGAATCTAAATCTTTCTTTGATAAAAACGACTCGGCATGACTCGTAATCCGTGGATCGCAGGTTCGAATCCCGGTCACACCAAACATGTTCGCCCTCTCAGCCTGGGGTGTTGTCATAATGTGAAGGTAAATCTCACTATTCGTCGGTAAAAGAGTAGCCCAAGAGTTGGCGGTGGGTGGTAATGACTAGCCGCCTTCCCTCTAGTCTTACACTGCTAAATTATGGACTGGTAGCGCAGATAGCCCTCGAGTAGCTTTGCGTGAAATCAAAACAAACCTTTGATGAGAAAATAACATTGATTTCTAGGCGCCCCCAGTGGCTCAGCGGTATGTCTGCGGACTTACACGCTAAAATCCGGGTTTCGATACCCGTGGTGGGCAGAGCACAGATAGCCCATTGTGTAGCTTTGTACTTAATTCAAAACAACAACAACAACTGATTTCTAGGCTACACCAGCGTTGCCTTGTGGGAAAATGTGAAATTTGTGATTTTAAAATTTTGGTTAGATGTTGTCTTACGTTATAAATTGCTTCCTCTGAACCGAATTATTGGTAAAGTGTTAACGCCTTACCGAATATTTTTTGCTCCACTTGAAACGGAGTTGTTGGTCTATTAATCATGTCTTATCATAAAACGAAACCTCTTAACCCAGAAGCAGTTTGTCAATTGTTTTTTGTTCGTGACAAAATTCGTTCGTTTCATATATATGAAAAAAAACTTATTCATTCAATAAGGTTAATGATATTTTTAGTGCTATGCGATAGTCAAGTTTAGAAGAACGTGCCTGGCAGATGTCATTGTGGTAACAAAAAGGATGAGTCAACAAACGCCCTGACCAAATATGACACCACTGTACAGCACTGATGAAACAGCATGTCAAAATTACATTTCACTTTTGAAATTCAAAGGAGGTTGTGACAAGAAAAATATTTTTTATCGCAAAACGAACTAGTCACTTGAAGTCCACCCACAAGGTGTTGGTTATGACAAACCAATGAGGTCAATGAATTAAGACTTCGATAGTAGTAATAAAAACTCGGGTAGCTGTAGTGAAAAACTGGGTTCAAATAGTGATGACTTAGGTTGTGGTAATAATTATTGGTTGTGTTAGTAAAGTTTTGAGTTGTTGTAATAAATAGAGGTTGTTTTAGTATTAATTTTGTTATAGTAAATGTGGGTTGTGTTACTGACGTTTTCACTTGTGGAAGTAAACAGGGGTTGTATTAACAGAGATTTGAGTCATGGTAATGAATATGGGTTGTGTTAGTAAAACTGAATTGTCGTAGTAAATATGGGTTGTGATAGTAAAACTGAATTGTCGTACTAAATATGGGTTGTGTTAGTAAAACTGAATTGTGGTAGTAAATATGGGTTGTGTTAGTAAAACTGAATTGGGGTATTAAATATGGGTTGTGTTACTAAAACTGAATTGTGGTAGTAAATATGGATTTGTGTTAGTAAAACTGAGTTCTGGTAGTAAATATGGGTTTGTGTTAGTAAAACTGAATTGTGGTAGCAAATATGGGATTGTGTTAGTAAAAACTGAGTTGTGGTAGTAAATATGGGTTGTGTTAGTAAAACTGAATTGTGGTAGTAAATATGGGTTGTGTTAGTAAAACTGAATTGTGGTAGTAAATATGGGTTGTGTTACTAAAACTGAATTGTGGTTGTAAATATGGGTTGTGTTAGTAAAACTGAATTGTGGTAGTAAATATGGGTCGTGTTACTAAAACTGAATTGTGATAGCAAATATGGGTTGTGTTACTAAAACTGAATTGTGATAGTAAATATGGGTTTGTGTTAGTAAAACTGAAATGTGGTAGCAAATATGGGTTTGTATGAGAAAAACTGAATTGTGGTAGTGATATGGGTTGTGTTACTAAAACTGAATTGTGGTAGTAAATATGGGTCGTGTTACTGAAATTAAATTGTGGTAGTAAATATGGGTTTGTGTTAGTAAAACTGAAATATGGTAGCAAATATGGGTTTGTATGAGAAAAACTGAATTGTGGTAGTGAATATGGGTTGTGTTACTAAAACTGAATTGTGGTAGTAAATATGGGTTTGTCTTAATAAAACTGAGTTGTGGTAGTAAATATGGGTTTGTGTCAGTAAAACTAAATTGTGGCAGTAAATATGGGTTGTGTTACTTAAACTGAATTGTGGTAGTAAATATGGGTTGTGTTACTGAAACTGAATTGTGGTAGTAAATATGGGTTGTGTTACTAAAACTGAATTGTGATAGTAAATATGGGTTGTGTTACTAAAACTGAATTGTGGTAGTAAATATGGGTTGTGTTACTAAAACTGATTTGTGGCAGTAAATATGTGTTGTGTTAGTAAAACTGAATTGTGGTAGTAAATATGGGTCGTGTTACTGAAATTGAATTGTAGTAGTAAATATGTGTTTGTGTTAGTAAAACTGAAATGTGGTAGCAAATATGGGTTGTGTTAGTAAAAACTGAATTGTGGTAGTAAATATGGGTTGTGTTAGTAAAAACTGAGTTGTGGTAGTAAATATGGGTTGTATTACTAAAACTGAATTGTGGTAGTAAATATGGGTTGTGTTAGTAAAACTGAATTGGGGTATTAAATATGGGTTGTGTTACTAAAACTGAATTGTGGTAGTAAATATGGATTTGTGTTAGTAAAACTGAGTTCTGGTAGTAAATATGGGTTTGTGTTAGTAAAACTGAATTGTGGTAGCAAATATGGGATTGTGTTAGTAAAAACTGAGTTCTGGTAGTAAATATGGGTTGTGTTAGTAAAACTGAATTGTGGTAGTAAATATGGGTTGTGTTACTAAAACTGAATTGTGGTAGTAAATATGGGTTGTGTTACTAAAACTGAATTGTGGTTGTAAATATGGGTTGTGTTAGTAAAACTGAATTGTGGTAGTAAATATGGGTCGTGTTACTAAAACTGAATTGTGATAGCAAATATGGGTTGTGTTACTAAAACTGAATTGTGATAGTAAATATGGGTTTGTGTTAGTAAAACTGAAATGTGGTAGCAAATATGGGTTTGTATGAGAAAAACTGAATTGTGGTAGTGATATGGGTTGTGTTACTAAAACTGAATTGTGGTAGTAAATACGGGTCGTGTTACTGAAATTGAATTGTGGTAGCAAATATGGGTTTGTATGAGAAAAACTGAATTGTGGTAGTGAATATGGGTTGTGTTACTAAAACTGAATAGTGGTAGTAAATATGGGTTTGTCTTAATAAAACTGAGTTGTGGTAGTAAATATGGGTTTGTGTCAGTAAAACTGAATTGTGGCAGTAAATATGGGTTGTGTTACTTAAACTGAATTGTGGTAGTAAATATGGGTTGTGTTACTGAAACTGAATTGTGGTAGTAAAAATGGGTTGTGTTACTAAAACTGAATTGTGATAGGAAATATGGGTTGTGTTACTAAAACTGAATTGTGGTAGTAAATATGGGTTGTGTTACTAAAACTGATTTGTGGCAGTAAATATGTGTTGTGTTAGTAAAACTGAATTGTGGTAGTAAATATGGGTTGTGTTACTGAAACTGAATTGTGGTAGTAAATATGGGTTTGTGTTAGTAAAACTGAATTGTGGTGGTAAATATGGGTTGTGGTAGTAAATATGGGTTTTTGTTACTAAAACTGAATTGTGGTAGTAAATATGGGCTGTGTTACTAAAACTGAATTGTGGAAGTAAATATGGGTTTGTGTCAGTAAAACTGAATTGTGGTAGTAAATATGGGTTGTGTTAGTAAAACTGAGTTGGGGTAGTAAATATGGTTGGTGTTACTGAAACTGAATTGTGGTGGTAAATATAAGTTTGTGTCGGTAAAACTGAATTGTAGTATTAAATATGGTTTGTGTTACTAAAACTGAATTGTGTTAGTAAATATGGGTTGTGTTACTAAAACTGAATTGTGGTGGTAAATATGGGTTGTGTTAGTAAAAACTGAATTGTGGTGGTAAATATGGGTCGTGTTACTGAAACTGAATTGTGGTAGTAAATATGGGTTGTGTTACTAAAACTGAATTGTGGTAGTAACTATGGGTTGTGTTACTAAAACTGAGTTGTGGTAGTAAATATGGGTTGTGTTACTAAAACTGAGTTGTGTCAGTAAATATGGGTTGTGTTACTAAAACTGAGTTGCGGCAGTAAATATGGGTTGTGTTACTCAAACTGAATTGTGGTAGTAAATATGGGTTGTGTTACTAAAACTGAATTGTGGTAGTAAATATGGGTTGTGTTACTAAAACTGAATTGTGGTGGTAAATATGGGTTGTGTTAGTAAAAACTGAATTGTGGCTGGTAAATATGGGTTGTGTTAGTAAAAACTGAGTTGTGGTAGTAAATATGGGTCGTGTTACTGAAACTGAATTGTGGTAGTAAATATGGGTTGTGTTACTAAAACTGAGTTGCGGCAGTAAATATGGGTTGTGTTACTAAAATTGATTTGTTGCAGTAAATATGTGTTGTGTTAGTAAAACTGAATTGTGGTAGTAAATATGGGTCGTGTTACTGAACATTGAGTTGTGGCAGAAATATGGGTTGTGTTACTAAACTGAATTGTGATAGTAAATATGGGTTTGTGTTACTAAAACTGAAATGTGGTAGCGAAATATGGGTTTGTATGAGAAAAACTGAATTGTGGTAGTGATATGGGTTGTGTTACTAAAACTGAATTGTGGTAGTAAATATGGGTCGTGTTACTGAAATTGATTGTCGGTAGTAAATATGGGTTTGTGTTAGTAAACTGAATTGTGGGTAGTAAATATGGGTTGTGTTAGTAAAAACCTGAGTTTGTGGTAGTTAAATATGGGTTGTATTACTAAAACTGACATTGTGGACAGTAAATATGGGTTGTGTTACTAAAACTGGAACTTGGTGGTTGTAAATATGGGTTGTGTTACTGAAACTGAATTGTGGGTAGGTAGTAAATATGGGTTGTGTTAGTAAAACTGAATTGTGGTGTAAATATGGGTTGTGTAGTAAATATGGGTTTTTGTTACTAAAACTGAATTGTGGTAGTAAATATGGGTGTGTTACTAAAACTGAATTGTGGTTGTAAATATGGGTTTGTGTCAGTAAACTGAATTGTGGTAGTAAATATGGGTTGTGTTAGTAAAACTGAATTGTGGTAGTAAATATTTGGTGTTACTAAACTGAATTGTGGTGTAAATATGGGTTGTGTTAGTAAAACTGAATGTGGTAGTAAATATGGGTTTGTATAGAAAACTGAATTGTGGTAGTATATGGGTTGTGTTACTAAAACTGAGTTGGGGTAGTAAATATGGGTGTGTTACTGAAATGAATTGTGGTGTAAATATGGGTTTGTGTTAGTAAAACTGAAATTGGTAGCAAATATGGGTTTGTATGAGAAAAACTGAATTGTGGTAGTGATATGGGTTGTGTTACTAAAACTGAATTGTGGTAGTAAATATGGGTTTGGTCTTAATAAAACTGAGTTGTGTGGTAAGTAATATGGGTTTGTCTTAATAAAACTGAGTTGTGGTAAGTAAATATGGGGTTTGTGTCAGTAAAACTGAATTGTGGCAGTAAATATGGGTTGTGTGTTACTTAAACTGATTGTGGTAGTAATATGGGTTGTGTTACTGAAACTGAATTGTGGTAGTAAATATGGGTTGTGTTACTAAAACTGAATTGTGATAGTAAATATGGGTTGTGTTACTAAAACTGAATTGTGTAGTAAATATGGGTTGTGTTACTAAAACTGATTTGTGGCAGTAAATATGGTTGTGTTAGTAAAAACTGAATTGTGGTAGTAAATATGGGTCGTGTTACTGAAATTGAATTGTAGTAGTAATATGTGTTTGTGTTAGTAAAACTGAAATGTGGTAGCAAATATGGGTTGTGTTAGTAAAAACTGAATTGTGGTAGTAAATATGGGTTGTGTTAGTAAAAACTGAGTTGTGGTAGTAAATATGGGTTGTATTACTAAAACTGAATTGTGGTAGTAAATATGGGTTGTGTTAGTAAAACTGAATTGGGGTATTAAATATGGGTTGTGTTACTAAAACTGAATTGTGGTAGCAAATATGGGATTGTGTTAGTAAAAACTGAGTTCTGGTAGTAAATATGGGTTGTGTTAGTAAAACTGAATTGTGGTAGTAAATATGGGTTGTGTTACTAAAACTGAATTGTGGTAGTAAATATGGGTTGTGTTACTAAAACTGAATTGTGGTTGTAAATATGGGTTGTGTTAGTAAAACTGAATTGTGGTAGTAAATATGGGTCGTGTTACTAAAACTGAATTGTGATAGCAAATATGGGTTGTGTTACTAAAACTGAATTGTGATAGTAAATATGGGTTTTGTGTTAGTAAAACTGAAATGGTGGTAGCAAATATGGGTTTGTATGAGAAAAACTGAATTGTTGGTAGTGATATGGGTTGTGTTACTAAAACTGAATTGTGGTAGTAAATACGGGTCGTGTTACTGAAATTGAATTGTGGTAGCAAATATGGGTTTGTATGAGAAAAAACTGAATTGTGGTAGTGAATATGGGTTGTGTTACTAAACTGAATTGTGGTAGTAAATATGGGTTGTCTTAATAAAACTGAGTTGTGGTAGTAAATATGGGTTTGTGTCAGTAAAAACTGAATTGTGGCAGTAAATATGGGTTGTGTTACTTAAACTGAATTGTGGTAGTAAATATGGGTTGTGTTACTGAAACTGAATTGTGGTAGTAATATGGGTTGTGTTACAAAAACTGAATTGTGATAGTAAATATGGGTTGTGTTACTAAAACTGAATTGTGGTAGTAAATATGGGTTGTGTTACTAAAACTGATTTGTTGGCAGTAAATATGTGTTCTGTTAGTAAAACTGAATTGTGGTAGTAAATATGGGTCGTGTTACTGAAATTGAATTGTAGTAGTAAATATGTGTTTGTGTTAGTAAAACTGAAATGTGGTAGCAAATATGGGTTGTGTTAGGAAAAACTGATTGTGGTATTAAATATGGTGTGTGTTAGTAAAAACTGAGTTGTGGTAGTAAATATGGGTTGTATTACTAAAACTGAATTGTGGCAGTAAATATGGGTTGTGTTTACTAAACTGAATTGTGGTTGTAATATGGGTTGTGTTACTGAACTGAATTGTGGTAGGTAATTATGGGTTTGTGGTAGGAAAACTAAATTGTGGTGGTAATATGGGTTGTGGTAGTAAATATGGGTTTTTGTTACTAAAACTGAATTGTCGGTTAGTAAATATGGGCCTGTGTTACTAAACTGAATTGTGAAGTAAATATGGGTTTGTGTCAGTACACTGAATTGTGGTAGTAAATATGGGTTGTGTTAGTAAAAGTGAGTTGGGGTAGTAAATATGGTTGGTGTTACTGAAACTGAATTGTTGGTGGTAAATATGGGTTGTGTCGGTAAAACTGAATTGTAGTATTAAATATGGTTTGTGTTACTAAAACTGAATTGTGTTAGTAAATATGGGTTGTGTTACTAAAACTGAATTGTGGTGGTAAATATGGGTTGTGTTAGTAAAACTGATTGTGTGGTAAATATGGGTCGTGTTACTGAAACTGAATTGTGGTAGTAAATATGGGTTGTGTTACTAAAACTGAATTGTGGTATAACTATGGTTGTGTTACTAAAACTGAGTTGTGGTAGTAAATATGGGTTGTGTTACTAAAACTGAATTGTGTCAGTAAATATGGGTTGTGTTACTAAAACTGAGTTGCGGCAGTAAATATGGTTGTGTTACTCAAACTGAATTGTGGTAGTAAATAGGGTTGTGTTACTAAAACTGAATTGTGGTAGTAAATATGGGTTGTGTTACTAAACTGAATTGTGGTGTAAATATGGGTTTGTTAGTAAAACTGAATTGTGGTGGTAAATATGGGTTGTGTTAGTAAAACTGAGTTGTGGTAGTAAATATGGGTTGTGTTACTAAACGAATTGTGGTAGTAAATATGGGTTGTGTTACTAAAACTGAGTTGCGGCAGTAAATATGGGTTGTGTTACTCAAACTTGAAATTGTGGTACTTAAATATGGGTTGTGTTACTCAAACTGAATTGTGGTAGTAAATATGGGTTGTACGTACTAAAACTGAATTGTGGTAGTAAATTATGGGTTGTGTTTACTAAAACTGAATTGTGGTAGTAAATATGGGTTGTGTTACTAAAATGATTTGTTGCAGTAAAATATGTGTTGTGTTAGTAAAACTGAATTGTGGTAGTAAATATGGGTCGTGTTACTGAATTGAGTTGTGGCAGTAAAATATGGGTTGTGTTACTAAAACTGAATTGTGATAGTAAATATGGGTTTGTTGTTACTAAACTGAAATGTGGTAGCAAATATGGGTTTGTATGAGAGAAAACTGAATTGTGGTAGTGATATGGGTTGTGTTACTAAAACTGAATTGTGGTAGTAAATATGGGTCGTGTTACTGAAATTGAATTGTGGTAGTAATAGGGTTTGTGTTAGTAAAACTGAAAATGTGATAGCAATATGGTTGTGTTAGTAAAAACTGAATTGTGGTAGTAAATATGGGTTGTGTTAGTAAAAAACTGAGTTTGTGGTAGTAAATATGGGTTGTATTACTAAAACTGAATTGTGGCAGTAAATATGGGTTGTGTTACTAAAACTGAATTGTGGTTGTATAATATGGGTTGGTGTTACTGAAACTGAATTGTGGGTAGTAATATTGGGTTTGTGTTAGTAAAAACTGAATTGTGGTTGGTAAATATGGGTTGTGGTAGTAAATATGGGTTTTTGTTACTAAAACTGAATTGTGGTAGTAAATATGGGCTGTGTTACTAAAACTGAATTGTGGAAGTAAATATGGGTTTGTGTCAGTAAAACTGAATTGTGGTAAGGTATAAATATGGGTTGTTGTTAGTAAACTGAGTTGGGGGTAGTAAATATGGTTGGGTGTTACTGAAACGAATTGTCGGTGGTTAAATATGGGTTTTGTCAGTAAACTGAATTGTAGTATTAATATGGTTTGTGTTACTAAACTGAATTGTGTTAGTAAAATATGGGTTGTGGTACTAAAACTGAATTGTGGTGGTAAATAGGGGTTTGTGTTAGTAAAAACTGAATTGTGGTGGTAAATATGGGTTGTGTTACTAAAACTGAATTGTGTGTAGTAACTATGGGTTGTTTGTACTAAAACTACTGAGTTGTGGTAGTAAATATGGGTTGTGTTACTAAAACTGAGTTTGTCAGTAAATATGGGTTGTTTTACTAAAACTGAGTTGCGGCAGTAATATGGGTGTGTTACTCAAACTGAATTGTGGTAGTAAATATGGGTTGTGTTACTAAAACTGAATTGTGGTTGTAAATATGGGTTGTGTTACTAAAACTGAATTGTGGTGGTAAATATGGTTTGTTAGTAAAAACTGAATTGGGTGGTAAATATGGGTTGTGTTAGTAAAAACTGAGTTGTGGTAGTAAATATGGGTCGTGTTACTGAAACTGAATTGTGGGAGTAAATATGGTTGTGTTACTAAACTGAGTTTGCGGCAGTAATATGGGTTGTGTTACTCAAACTGATTGGGGAGTAAATATGGGTTGTGTACTCAAACTGAATTGTGGTAGTAATATGGGTTCGTGTTACTGAAACTGAATTGTGGTAGTAAATATGGGTTGTGTTACTAAAACTCAGTTGCGGCAGTAAATATGGGTTGTGTTACTCAAAACTGAATTGTGGTAGTAAATATGGGTTGTGTACTAAACTGAATTGTGGTAGTAAATATGGGTTGTGTTAACTAAAACTGAATTGTGGTAGTAAATATGGGTTGTGTTACTAAAACTGAATTGTGGTAGTAAATATGGGTTGTGTTACTAAAACTGAATTGTGGTAGTAATATGGGCTGTGTTACTAAAACTGAATTGTGGAAGTAATATGGGTTTGTGTGCAGTAAAACTGAATTGTGGTAGTAAATATGGTTTGTTAGTAAAACTGAGTTGGGTAGTAATATGGTTGGTGTTACTGAAACTGAATTGTGGTGGTAAATATGGGTTTTGTGTCAGTAAAACTGAATTGTTTAGTAAATATGGGTTGTGTTTACTAAAACTGAATTGTGGTAGTAAATATGGGTTGTGTTACTAAAACTGAATTGTGGTGAAATATGGGTTGTGTTAGTAAAACTGAATTGTGGTGGTAAATATGGGTTCGTGTTACTGAAACTGAATGTGGTAGTAAATATGGGTGTGTTACTAAAACTGAATTGTGGTAGTTAACATGGGTTGTGTTACTAAAACTGAGTTGCGGCAGTAAATATGGGTTGTGTTACTCAAACTGAATTGTGGTAGTAAATATGGGTTTGTGTTACTAAAACTGAGTTGCGGCAGTAATATGGTTGTGTTACTCAAACTGAATTGTGGTAGTAAATATGGGTTGTGGTTACTAAAACTGAATTGGTGGTAGTAAATATGGGTTGTGTTACTAAAACTGAATTGTGGTGGTAAATATGGGTTGTGTTAGTAAAAACTGAATTGTGGTGGTAAATATGGGTTGTGTTAGTAAAAAAACTGAGTTGTGGTAGTAAATATGGGTCGTGTTACGAAACTGAATTGTGGTAGTAATATTGGTTGTGTTACTAAAACTGAGTTGCGGCAGTAAAATGGGTTGTGTTACTCAAACTGAATTGTGGTAGTAAATAGGGTTGTGTTACTAAAACTGAATTGTGGTCAGTAAATATGGTTGTGTTACTAAAACTGAATTGTGGTAGTAATATGGTTGTGTTACTAAAATTGATTTGTTGCAGTAATATGTGTTGTTGTTAGTAAAACTGAATTGTGGTGTAAATATGGGTCGTGTTTACTGAATTAGTTGTGGCAGTAAATATGGGTTTGTGTTACTAAAACTGAATTGTGATAGTAAATATGGGTTTGTGTTACTAAAACTGAAATGTGGTAGCAAATATGGGTTTGTATGAGAAAAACTGAATTGTGGTAGTGATATGGGTTGTGTTACTAAAACTGAATTGTGGAGTAAATATGGGTCGTGTTACTGAAATTGAATTGTGGTAGTAAATATGGGTTTGTGATGTAAACTGAATTGGGTAGTAAATATGGGTTGTGTTAGTAAAAGTGATTGGGGTATTAAATATGGGTTGTGTTACTAAAACTGAATTGTGGTAGTAAATATGGGTTGTGTTAGTAAAGTGAGTTGTGGTAGTAAATATGGGTTGTGTTAGTAAAACTGAATTGTGGTAGCAAATATGGGATTGTGTTAGTAAAAACTGAGTTGTGGTAGTAAATATGGGTTGTGTTAGTAAAACTGAATTGTGGTAGTAAATATGGGTGTGTTACTAAAATGAATTGTGGTAGTAAATATGGGTGTGTTACTAAACTGAATTGGGCAGTAAATATGGTTTGTGTTACTAAAACTGAATTGTGGCAGTAAATATGGGTTGTGTTTACTAAAACTGAATTGTGGTTGTAAATATGGGTTGTGTTACTGAAACTGAATTGTGGGTAAATATGGGTTTGTGTTAGTAAACTGAATTGTGGTGGTAATATGGGTTGTGTTAGTAAAAACTGAGTTGTGGTAGTAAATATGGTTTGTGTTACTAA
>VWRL01001563.1:0-26755 GCA_011833715.1 Carcinoscorpius rotundicauda | reverse complement strand
TAGTGAAGAGTAGTTGTTAAAATACACAATTATAGTAGGTTGTGAAAACTACATGTTAAAATACACAGTTATAGTGTTTAGTGAAGATAAGATATTAAAATAGACAGCTATAGTGTGTCGTGAAAACTAGATGTTAAAATACAAAGTTGTAGTGTGCAGTGATGACTGGATTTTAAAATACACAATTATAGTGTGTCATGAAGACTACATGTTAAAATACACAGTTATTGTGTGTCGTAAAGACTACATGTTAAAATTAACAGTTATAGTGTCGTGAAGACTACATGTTAAAATACACAATTATAGTGTGTAATGAAGACTAGATGTTAAAATATACAGTTATAGTTTGTAGTGAAGACTACATGTTAGAATACACAATTATAGTGTGTAGGTAAGACGACATATTAAAATGCATAATTAGAGTGTGTCGTGAAAACTTCATGTTAAAATACATATTTATAGTGTGTAGTGAAAGCAAGTTGTTAAATTACACAATTATAGTATGTCCTGAAGACTACATGTTAAAATACACAGTTATAGTGTGTAGTGAAGACTACATGTTCCAATACACAGTTATAGTGTGTAGTGAAAACTGGATGTTAAAATTTACCGTTATAGTGTGTAGTGAAGACTAGATTTTGAAATACACGATTATAGTGTGTTCTGAAGTCTACATGTTAAAATACACAATTATAGTGTGTCGTAAAGACTACATGTTAAAATACACAGTAATAGTGTATAGTGAAGACTTGATCTTAAACTACACAATTATAGTGTGTTGTGACGACTAAATGTTAAAATACACAGTAATAGTGTGTATTGAAGAATTGATGTTAAAATACACAATTATCATGTGTTGTGAAGACAAGATGTTTAAATATACAGTTATAATGTGTAGTGAAGAATTAGATGTTAAAATAAACGATTATAGTGTGTAGTGAAATCTGGATGTTAAAATACACAGTTATTGTGTGTAATGAAGACTACATATTAAAGTATATAGTTAAAGCGTGTAATTAAGAATACATGTAAAATACACAATTATAGTGTGTAGTGAAGACTACATGTTAGAATACACAGTTATAGTGTGTAGTGAAGAATAGATGTTAAGATACACAGTTACAGTGTGTCGTGAAGACTAGATGTTAAAATACACAATTATAGTATGTCGTGAAGACTACATGTTAAAATACACAGTTATAGTGTGTAGTGAAGAGTATATGTTAAAATATACAATTATAGTATGTCGTGAAGACAAGATGTTAAAATACACAGTTATAGTGTGTAGTGAAGACTAGATATTAAAATACACAATTATAGTATGTCGTAAAGAATACATGTTAAAATACCCAGTTATAGTGTGTAGTGAAGACTATATGTTAAAATACACAATTATAGTATGATGTGAAGACTATATGTTAAAATACACAATAATAGTATGTCGTGAAGACTACATGTTAAAATACACAATTTTAGTGTGTCGTGAAGACTACATGTTAAAATACACAGTTATAGTTTGTAGTGATGACAAGATGTTAAAATACACATTTATAGTATTTATGAAGACTATTTGTTAAAATACACAATTATAGTATGTCGTGAAGACTACATGTTAAAATACACAGTTATAGTGTGTAGTGAGGACTAGATATTAAAATACACAGTTATAGTGTGTAGTGAAGAATAGATGTTAAAATACAAAGTTATAGTGTGTAGTGAAGAATAGATGTTAAAATACACATTTATAGTGTGTAGTGAAGTATACATGTTAAAATACATAGTTATAGTTTGTCGTGATAAAAAGAGAAAATGGTTAGAACGACGTCTTAAAGTAAGTGCTTTATTGTTGTAATAACAAACAATACACGATGTTAAATAAATAAATTATTATATATATATATATAGTGTACATATACGTAGAGAGAGAGAATATAATCAAATATTTCATTTATTTACCTAACGTAAGAAAGCTGAATCACATCTAAACCAAATAATCAAGAAGAACAAAAACAGCGATATAAAAAACGTGCATAACATTCCTTGTTTTTACTCACTTTTTTTACTTATTGCTCACTGTTAACTTATTTAAATTTGTCTATTTAAGCTCAGAGTTATAAGCCTGCAAGAATTATCTGCACCTACCAAGAACTGGATTTTCTAAAGATCGATTTATTCTTGTTTTGCTAATTTTAAGTGCTAACAATTATTACTAGTCACCTAAATATATTAAATAATTAACATTAAAATTACACTCAGTTAAAAGTTGTTTCCATAATTACCCTTTAATAAAATCGACTTAATATTACAGTCGATTCTGAAAAAAAATGAGACAAGAAGAGTTTTTATATTACTCCGAATCAGAACAGATATCAAAGTGGGATTTCTAGGTAAGTCACTAGATACTCCCATAGAAAAAAGTTGTTTGTTTTTAGAATATACCGGCTACTAACTTATCAAAAGCATCTAGGCTACTAAGACTGGCTTGGGGCGGTTATTTTTCAATAGTTTTTTTTTTATTTCGTGTGTTGACAGAAGCGTGACTTCCTATGTTTTTCGTCCCAATATATACTACAGATTGGGCGGATATTCTAGGGCACTGTAGAATGTATTGCTACCAGATCATCTAAATATACACATTAATAAACACAGATAGTCTGCATACGCGGTAGGGTTTTAACATATCACGTGACTGTATTTATCCAATAGAAAACTTCTTAAATTGACCACGTGACTATATTCATCCAATAGGAAACTGTGAATAAAGTGCTGAAAATTGTTTGCAAAAATATTATAAAATACAATGCAATTATAAACACTTTTTTTAAAATAATATTTAACAATCATTAATTTTAAGGTTAGTTGTTAAGTTTCTAGTGAAAATTTTGAAATTATTGATTCATTTCTTGTAAATTAGTGAATTAAAATTCACAACTGTCTAACAATTTGTAAGATATGCAAAACTATTGCTTCAAGACGAGGACTCACTCGGGGGTGTAGTTTTAACAGTGACTTTTAAAATATATTTTTCCTACCGAAAATATAATCGAAGGTTAATAATACCCGACCATCAGTACAACATTTATCCTGCTGTTCGACTGTTGTAACTTATATAAATAGAAAGATATATAAATATAACCAACACTTCCCTTATCATTATATCGTATTTTTGATTTGCCAAATTGAATTTCAAGCTCTCTCTTCAGTCCAAATTTTTATGTACGAGAAATAAAATCAGACAAAAGCAATATTTGAGTGCATTAGATCATAATCGATATTAGTTTGAAAACATGTAAAAACAAATCGTGCCCTAAAGACCTGTTATCTGATATTAATTTCAAAAACGTCATGTTATAAATATCCACCGTAGTGTGATGAAAAAAGCGAGTTTCGAAACTATTTTCTAATTCTGGAAAAAAAAGAAACGAGTGAGAAAATTTCAATACGAATTTATGAATTATTTAAATAAATATGTAATTGTATTCATGGAGTGAGAAGGCTCCCTCTGACTGGAAATAATTTGCAGGGTAAGCATTATCTGTCTGAAAACGATAATTTTTTACAACGCGCATGCGTGTAAACATGCCATCTTGAACTTTTAGAGTTATCAAGGTTACAGACTATAATTGGATAAAGGATATATTCGCCTCGAGATATATATTTATGTTCTACTGGCTTTGAAGTAACTTTTTATAAGTTTGTGTTTTGTTTTGTTTTTTTGCTGAAGTTCCAACTCAAGATATCAGTCTAACTGTAATTTATAACTTCAGAAGTTTCAATATAAAGATGGCGTAAGTGTTGCGCCAAAGTGTATAAAAATATTTTGACGTTCTTCCTGCAGAGATTTGTTAATATCTGTACATATGTATAGAATCTGTATGTTTAGGCCTAATAAAGCATTGAGGACACTGATACAAGGAATCTTAAAAATCTATTTCTATTGCAATAGGTTTATTTATTTATTTACAATCTATTCTACCGTCTAACCTCGCTATTGCTATGTAAAAATCTGTAAGATACGGCACGAGTTTAAATCATAGAGAGAAGCTTGAAAGAGATAAGAATTGGTGGAAGTTATGGACGGATGTTACTCAGATACTAAGGGAGAAACGTTTTGAATAAAATGTATTATTTTTAGTTTAAATGTGGTTCGATAAGTTGACAACAATATTTCATCGTTCAAAGTTTAATACACTTGTCAACCGATGTTATGTCGTAAATTTTCTTTTCAGTAGATTAATGTTTTCAAAGAAATAGTCCGTGTAACTTGTTAGAAGACGGCTACGTGTAGGTACCATTACAGTTGGCAGAAAAACTCAGTTCGGTTTCGTGTAGTCTAATCTAAGCACGACTTTACATACAGATAGAAATAGGTTGGTACGGACAAATATATATATATATGTATAGACAGGAATATTAACTTCCAGTTTGTCCTTAAAAACGTTGTTCGACAGTGATCTGAAAATCGTTGTATTCGAAACCTCTTTGGTGTAAACCTTTCACTTTAATTCTTTCCCCTTAATCTACACATATTTGATCTAATTCGAAACACAGAGTGTGGATTTTGCAGTTCAGAAATGTTTGGTCTTCCGGTCAGGTGAAATATTCATAAATTAGAATAACAGAAACGGACAGACGGTACGGTATCTTACACATTTTACCTTTGCTGATAAAGACAGGATTGTTCTATTAATACCATAGAACGATCTAATTATATGCGTCTACTCTTTTATTGTTCTGTACACGTTTATTGCTTTTTGAATATGGACACTGACGTCACTGCGTCAGTCATGTCCTTGTTTTCTACTCTAATACAATATAGTCTATATGAGCTACGAAACCCTAATTTTCAGCTAAACTGCATAGCAAAAGAGAATATGTTATGTACAATACAGTTAAACCGAAATTATTTTATCTAAAGATGATTTTCAGACAATATATATATAACAATATAATTCTTGTACTTAATAAATCTAGTTAGATTTCAGTTTTGATACCTGTGGAATCAGAATAAAGCACACTAATCCACACTTTCTATCAAGCTTCAGTGACAATACATATATGTGTACTGAACGAAGTGGCCAATCCGTCTTTGACCTAACCCGTTATTATAAATCAAATAAATACACCACAATCATCTGTTCACTGTACATTTGTACATATAACGAATTATTAATTTTCTCAACAATTAAAGCTACCGTTTTGATGACATAATCACAGAATATGAAATATACAACTTAACTATCAAAATAAATCACTATTCACACTAATTCATGACTATTATTATGTCACTGTGGTTCCTTATTGTCACTGTGTGACTTAGTGTTACTGTGGTTCCTTATTGCCACTGTGTTAATTTGTGTTACTGTGGTTCCTTATTGTCACTGTGTTAATTAGTGTTACTTTGGTTCCTTATTGCCACTGTGTTAATTAGTGTTACTGTGGTTCCTTATTGTCACTGTGTTAATTAGTGTTACTGTGGTTCCTTATTGTCACTGTGTGACTTAGTGTTACTGTGGCTCCTTATTGCCACTGTGTTAATTTGTGTTACTGTGGTTCCTTATTGTCACTGTGTGACTTAGTGTTACTGTGGCTCCTTATTGTCACTGTGTTAATTAGTGTTACTGTGGTTCCTTATTGCCACTGTGTTAATTAGTGTTACTGTGGTTCCTTATTGTCACTGTGTTAATTTGTGTTACTGTGGTTCCTTATTGTCACTGTGTGACTTAGTGTTACTGTGGCTCCTTATTGTCACTGTGTTAATTAGTCTTACTGTGGTTCCTTATTGTCACTTTGTTAATTAGTGTTACTGTGGCTCCTTATTGTCACTGTGTTACTTAGTGTTACTGTGGTTCCTTATTGTCACTGTGTTACTTAGTGTTACTGTGGTTCCTTATTGTCACTTTGTTAATTAGTGTTACTGTGGTTCCTTATTGTAACTGTGTTAATTAGTGTTACCAACCAATCAAGCTTCGTGGTTTTGTGAATGTATTTAGTTTGTAATTACAACAGACTAATTTCCTTCCGTGCAAAAGAGCGTTCTTTCTTGTCACATGTGCGTGAATGTTAATAACGCTTATGTGATTTATATGTGCACTATTAACTCTTATGAAAACACACATAAAAGAAAGAAAATGATGTCATCTCTCACGTGGAAGTTGCACGTGGTTTTCAGCACCAGAAGAGTATAACTTATGAAATGTAAGTATCTAATGTATCTAAAAAGCAGTTTTCTAAAAGCAACACGTGTTTTATAGTAAAATAAGATTTGTATCCGCATTGTTGTCTTCATAACTCACGTGTCACGGTCTGCCTCGCGACCTGAACGGGTTTTCTCGTCCTTTAAATATGTAAATATCCCATTTTACAGTTGAACCAATTAAAGATCTGGCCGGTTGTTGTTTTTTTTAGTTTCGCTTTTTTTTTCTAATTAGGTGTTATTCGCCGAATCTAACAAAGGAAAATATCCTAATCGGGGTTAAGTATGGATTCTCGTTGAATGGATCGTGAACAATGTCACACACATTATTGTTTGTGTTGCTGCTCGACTCGACGTCGCTCAAACAATCAGGTGAACGCGATATTTCTTTATTCTAACCCACGGGCGGACTGTATGCTCAACTTGAATTGCAGTTCTTGTGGATATCACTGTCTCAAGGCCAGCTGTTCGTTGTCTTCCATTTGATGAGTTCTTGTAGAAGACATTTAATACATTATTGCTGTTTTCCTGGTACAGGAAGAAATATCGACCCCTCTGCCAAGTCCTTCAAGAGTATTCCTACATCACAAATTCTCCAGATGGAGTGGCGGCTCTGTCTTCAAGCCAGACATTCCGGAGATCCGGGTGGAGATTCCTTGAAGCAGGACGACTCGTAGTGTTTGTTCAGGTAGGACTTGAGAGCAAAGGTCTTGTTGCATCTTTGGCAGCGGAAGTGTTTGAAACTGGAATGTGTCTGCATGTGAGCCCGCAAGTTGGACCGGTCAGCGAAGGCCTTGCCGCAGTGGGCACAACCGAACGGCTTTTCCCCGGTGTGAGATCTGAGGTGGCCCTGAAGTAGCCAAGGTCGAGAGAAGGCCTTTCCGCACACCGAGCACTTGTGACTGAGGTTATGTGTAAGCACGTGCATCGCCAGGGCCGGCATGCTGACGTAGACCTTGCCACAGGTTGGACACTTCTTGGCAAGATGAGAATCGAGACTACGGTGAGTTTGCTTGTGACGGGACAGGTTGGACGACGTGGCGTAGTGTTTTCCACACTCGGAGCACGTGTAGCGAGGTCTTTCCCTCTCGGAGAGTCCTAGAGTGTTCCTTCGGCGAGATCGACCGTCGCTGACGAAGAAGGCGTCGTAAGTGTAACTCACTGTCACGCCTTTCTCGTACAGTTTGCAGTGTTTTTCTTTAACAAAATTTTCGTGTTCAGTGTTTTCTTGCAGTCCGTGAAGTTCTAACCCACGTGACGTGTCGTATGTGTCACTCGGCGACAGTGGTTCGGAATTATAGTCAGCGGTCAGCAGGTGAGTAGGTTTGATGACAGACGTCCGACTGGATAAATCGAGCTCTCGATCAGGTGGTCTGCAGCCTATAAAAGCTGTCGATTGTGCTCCAAAGAAAACTCCACTGGACGCTGTATCAGGAACAAATTTTTTATAATCACCTGAAAAATGAAACATAAAACAATTACCACACATAAACACATATTTCTGTGGGCGAATATGTAACAATAATTTATAACGTGTTCAAGCCTTAATGTAACGGAATTCAGAATGTCACATTCATGAGCTCGTAGTTCAAACTTATCTTTCTGTTCGTCAGGAGAGAGAAGGTCGTCTAACAGCACTCCACGAGGCCACAGCTGTGTTATATAGAAAGCCGTGTGACAATTCTAAGAACAAAGAATTTTGGATTAGGCCTAGCCCACTATTCGTTTCATATCTCGAAGTTTAGAGAATTAAACGAAGGCCTTGCGTGATATTTGCCAATCGGAACCTTGGTAAATGTGGTAGATAGACGGCCAACAACAACAGGAACCTTCACTTTCTCTTTCTTTCTATCAGATAGATGGATGAACAACAAGAAGAACAAAGATAAAACTTCCATGTAGAAAGACAGTAGTGTTTATGTTTGGGGAAAATCTGTTTTTCCTGTCTAACAATCCTCATTAATCTTACGGATTCTATTTTAAAGCGATAGCTTTCCACAAGTAGTTTATCAAATGTACGTCAATTGTCTTTTTATACCACGATAATATCTTTCCTTCTATGATATAGGAAGTTTTATTTGTCCTAAAATGTTGAAAATTGTCATCGCTGGCTGAAGCGGAGATCCGTTAAATAATTTTAAAATGTTCACCACATATCATGCGACCAATATTAGTTTATAACAGTCTAGTTATAACAAACTTTAACAGCTTTATTATTAGTTTATAACAGTCTAGTTATAACAAACTTTAACAGCTTTATTATTAGTTTAAAACAGTCTAGTTACAACAAACATTAACAGCTTTATTATTAGTTTAAAACAGTCTAGTTATGATAAACTTTAATAGCTTCATTACTAGTTTATAACAGTCTAGTTATAACAAACTTTAACAGCTTTATTATTTGTTTAAAACAGTCTAGTTATAACAAACTTTAACAGCTTTATTATTTGTTTAAAACAGTCTAGTTATAACAAACTTTAACAGCTTTATAATTAGTTTAAAACAGTCTAGTTAGGATAAACTTTAATAGCTTCATTACTGGTCAAAACAATCCAGTTATAACAAACTTTAACAGCTTCATTACTAGTTTAAAAAAGCCTTGTTATAACAAACTTTAACAGCTTTATTATTAGTTTGAAAGATCTAGTTATAAAAAACTTTAACAGCTTTATTATTAGTTTAAAAGAGTCTAGTTATAACAAACTTTAACAGCTTCAATACTAGTTTGAAACAGTCTAGTTAGAACAAACATAACAGCTTCATTATTAGTTTAAAACAGTGTAGTTTTAACAAACTTTAACAGCTTCATTATTAGTTTAAAACAGTCTAGTTATAACAAACTTTAACAGCTTTATTATTAGTTTAAAACAGTCTAGTTAGGATAAACTTTAATAGCTTCATTACTAGTTTAAAACAATCTAGTTTTAACAAACTTTAACAGCTTCAATACTAGTTTGAAACAGTCTAGTTAGAACAAACATAACAGCTTCATTATTAGTTTAAAACAGTGTAGTTTTAACAAACTTTAACAGCTTCATTATTAGTTTAACACAGTCTAGTTATGATAAACTATAATAGCTTCATTACTAGTTTAAAACAATCTAGTTTTAACAAACTTTAACAGCTTCATTACTAGTTTAAAACAGTCTAGTTATAACAAACTTTAACATCTTCATTATTAGCTTAAAACATTCTGGTTATAACAAACTTTAACAGCTTTATTATTAGTTTAAAACAGTCTAGTTATGACAAACTTTAACAGCTTCATTATTAGTTTAAAACAGTTTAGTTATAACAAACTTTAACAACTTCAATACTAGTTTGAAAACAGTCTAATTGTAACAAACTCTAACAGATTTATTACTAGTTTAAAAAGTTTAATTGTAACAAACTTTAAGAGATTTATAACTAAATTAAAACAGTCTAGTTATAACAAACATTAACAGCTTCACTACTGGTCAAAATAATCCAGTCATAACAAACTTTAACAGCTTTATTATTAGTTTAAAACAGTCTAGTTTTAACAAACTTTAACAGCTTCATTATTAGTTTAAAACAGTCTAGTTATGACAAACTTTAACAGCTTCATTATTAGTTTAAAACAGTCTAGTTATGACAAACTTTAACAGCTTCATTATTAGTTTGAAACAGTCTAGTTATAACAAACTTTTACAAATTTATTACCAGTTTAAAACAGTTTAGTTATAACAAACTTTAACAACTTCAATACTAGTTTAAAACAGTTAATTGTAACAAACTCTAACAGATTTATTACTAGTTTAAAAAGTTTAATTGTAACAAACTTTAAGAGATTTATAACTAAATTAAAACAGTCTAGTTATAACAAACATTAACAGCTTCACTACTGGTCAAAATAAGTCAGTCATAACAAACTTTAACACCTTTATTATTAGTTTAAAACAGTCTAGTTTTAACAAACTTTAACAGCTTCATTATTAGTTTAAAACAGTCTAGTTATGACAAACTTTAACAGCTTCATTATTAGTTTAAAACAGTCTAGTTATGACAAACTTTAACAGCTTCATTATTAGTTTAAAACAGTCTAGTTATAACAAACTTTTACAAATTTATTACCAGTTTAAAACAGTTTAGTTATAACAAACTTTAACAACTTCAATACTAGTTTAAAACAGTCTAATTGTAACAAACTCTAACAGATTTATTACTAGTTTAAAAAGTTTAATTGTAACAAACTTTAACAGATTTATTACTAACTTAAAACAGTCTAGTTATAACAAACTTTAACAGCTTCATTACTGGTCAAAACAATCCAGTTATAACAAACTTTAACAGCTTCATTACTAGTTTAAAAAAGCCTTGTTATAACAAACTTTAACAGCTTTATTATTAGTTTGAAAGAGTCTAGTTATAACAAACTTTAACAGCTTCAATACTAGTTTGAAACAGTCTAGTTAGAACAAACATAACAGCTTCATTATTAGTTTAAAACAGTCTAGTTATAACAAATTTTAACATCTTCATTATTAACTTAAAACATTCTGGTTATAACAAACTTTAACAGCTTCATTATTAGTTTGAAACAGTCTAGTTATAACAAACTTTTACAAATTTATTACCAGTTTAAAACAGTTTAGTTATAACAAACTTTAACAGCTTCAATACTAGTTTGAAACAGTCGATATAACAAACTTTAACAGTTTTATTATTAGTTTAAAGCATTCTTGTTTTAACAAACTTTAACAGATTCATTACTAAGTTAAAACAGTCTAGTTATAACAAACTTTAACAGCTTCAATACTGGTTTAAAACAGTCTAGTTATAACAAACTTTAACAGCTTCATTAGTAGTTTAAAACAGTCTAGTTATAACAAACATTAACAGCTTCATTACTAGTTTAAAACAGTCTAGTTTTAACAAACTTTAACAGCTTCATTATTAGTTTAAAACAGTCTGGTTATAAGAAACTTTAACTGCTTCATTACTAAGTTGAAACAGTCTAGTTATAACAGACTTTTACAAATTTATTACCAGTTTAAAACAGTTTAGTTATAACAAACTTTAACAACTTCAATACTAGTTTGAAAACAGTCTAATTGTAACAAACTGTAACAGATTTATTACTAGTTTAAAAAGTTTAATTGTAACAAACTTTAAGAGATTTATAACTAAATTAAAACAGTCTAGTTATAACAAACATTAACAGCTTCATTACTGGTCAAAATAAGTCAGTCATAACAAACTTTAACAGCTTCATTACTAGTTTAAAACAGTGTAGTTTTAACAAACTTTAACAGCTTCATTATTAGTTTAAAAAAATCTAGTTACAACAAACTTTAACAGCTTCAATACTAGTTTGAAACAGTCTAGATATAACAAACTTTAACAGTTTTATTATTAGTTTAAAGCATTCTTGTTTTAACAAACTTTAACAGATTCATTACTAAGTTAAAACAGTCTAGTTATAACAAACTTTAACAGCTTCAATACTGGTTTAAAACAGTCTAGTTATAACAAACTTTAACAGCTTCATTAGTAGTTTAAAACAGTCTAGTTATAACAAACATTAACAGCTTCATTATTAGTTTAAAACAGTCTAGTTTTAACAAACTTTAACAGCTTCATTATTAGTTTAAAACAGTCTAGTTATAACAAACTTTAACAGCTTCAATACTAGTTTGAAACAGTCTAGATATAACAAACTTTAACAGTTTTATTATTAGTTTAAAGCATTCTTGTTTTAACAAACTTTAACAGATTCATTACTAAGTTAAAACAGTCTAGTTATAACAAACTTTAACAGCTTCAATACTGGTTTAAAACAGTCTAGTTATAACAAACTTTAACAGCTTCATTAGTAGTTTAAAACAGTCTAGTTATAACAAACATTAACAGCTTCATTAGTAGTTTAAAACAGTCTAGTTTTAACAAGCTTTAACAGCTTCATTATTAGTTTAAAACAGTCTAGTTATAACAAACATTAACAGCTTCATTACTAGTTTAAAACAGTCTAGTTTTAACAAACTTTAACAGCTTCATTACTAAGTTGAAACAGTCTAGTTTTAACAAACTTTAACAGCATCATTATTAGTTTAAAACAGTCTGGTTATAAGAAACTTTAACAGCTTCATTACTAAGTTGAAACAGTCTAGTTATAACAGACTTTAACAACTCAATTACTGGTCAAAACAATCAAGTTATCATGTTTAGTCTTGTCTACAAATGCTTTTCTCAGAGGCAAACCGCTTGTTTGAGGAATTATACAGCGAGATAACTCATTGTTTAGCATTGTGGTTAATTCAAAACAAGAAGTGTTTACATTAAATATTCATTATATATTCAAGTAAGTGCATATGAAACCATTTTTTTTAACAGTGCCACCCAAGCTAAATTGACTGATATTTTAAAACTTTATTATTTATGATTTGTTTTCTCGATAAAATCTTTGGAACATTAAAGAGTTACATACCATTATGTTAGTGAAAAACTTTGAGTTTCTTATTAAAATATACTGTTACAAACCTGCAAGTGACTCAGTGGAAAGTGTGAAGGCTTTAAACGCTAAAAGTCGGGTTTCGTCGCTCATTGTGGATTCAGCGAAGATAACCCATCAAGTGGGTTTCGGTTAAACGTAAATGCACACACAAGGATATAAAATTATTAATTTACCCAACAAGCAAGTTTACAACGAATCTCAGTTTTATTTACATAACATCTGCTTGTACGTGATTCCAATAAAGCAGATTCTTTTGTGGAGACCGACTGTTTCTTGCAACGGTTGAACAAAGGGAATTATGGCTGACTTACTTCTTCATTCAACGCGAGAGTCTTAAAATGGCGTCCAACGTCGTCCACTTATCCAGAAACATGTCGTGAAAGGTATGTATAATATTCGCGATTTTGTGAAGTTACTAGAATCGTGCTCGATGTTGTACTGTAATGTTTCTGAAAAATAGTCTATACGCAATAATCGTTTATTTCAACTTCTTCAAATCGTAAGAGAAGTTTTTAGTTTACATTTATATTTAGCTCGATTGTTAAATATATAGGTTGCTATGTCCGTTGTAGTGTGTGTGTTTCGTGTTGCAAAGCCACGTCGGACTATCTTCTCTGTCCACAGAGGAGAATCGAACCGCTGACTTTAGCGTTGTAAATCAGTACACTTATCGCTATACTAGCGGAAGACACGTTTGTTATAGAGAATAGAACGTTAACGTTTGAAGATAAATAACCATTGAATACTTGAGATAAACAAGTACATCGTACTCCAGATTGACTATTATAATGTAACGGTCAATCCCACTATTCGTTGGTAAAAGAGGAGCCCAAGAGATGGCGACGGGTGGTGATGACTAGCTGCCTTCCCTCTTGTCTTACATTGCTAAATTAAGGACGGCTAGCGCAGATAGCCCTCGTGTTGCTTCGCGCAAAATTCAAAAACGGTCTTTCCTTCCTTGGTCCGGCATGGTCAAGTGTGTTAAGGCATTCGACTTGTAATCCGAGGGTCACGGGCTCGAATCCCGGTCGCACCAAACATGCTCCCCTTTCAGCCGTGGGAGTGTTATAATGTGACGATCAACCCTACTATTCGTTAGTAAACGAGTAGCTCAAGAGTTGTCAGCGGGGATGTTTAGTAGCTGCATTTTCACTTATTTATCACTACAGCACAAGGGATGGGTAGCGCAGATGGTAGGGTAGCCCTTGTAGAACGAAACAAAAAGCCTTTAATGGGTGAGAGTTATACAATTATTAAATTTTACTATTGTGGTCTTTAGGACTACTGAGAAAAAACATATTTTAACAGAACATACTTTTAAGGTGTTTAATGCACTGCATTAACTCATCTTGTAAGATGAAGGTTACATTTCGTGCATTAACAAGGGTGAGAAAACTTTAGTTGCCACAGAAGAGCAGTTACATTTAATAACATTATAAGCTATACGTTTACTGTTTATACATTTCAATTACCAATCATTTAACACTGCAATTCCGTCAAGGATGGACTCATGGCTAGAGGAATTTCGTCACAGCCTCTTCCGAAGAAAAATGTCTGTATTGTACGATCGTTAAAAGATGTGTTACCAAAAAAACATAACAAAAGATGGCATTCATTGTTTATCGAAGTGGAAATGTTCATTTAAAAGAGCAAGAGGCTTAAACTACACCATATTCTGATCCAGAGAAGTATTCTGATTCGCATAATGGCGGTTACAGCTACGAAAGAGAACCCTCTGACCCAAAAAAGCTGACGAAGTAAAACTGCAGTTGCTCTTTAGTATCATTTAAAAGATAGTTAAAATGACTTGACGTGGTATGGTTTGTTTTGAGTTTCTCGCAAAGCTACATGGGGCTATATGCGCTAGCCGTCCTCAACTTAGCAGTGTAAGACTAGAGGGAAGGCAGCTAGTCATCGCCACTCACCGTCAACTCTGTGGTTCACCATGACCGAAGAAGGTCGAAACGTTGTTCGCTCCTCTATTTGTGCATTCTCTATCCACACCAGCTGTTTTCAAATATATGATATGTGTGTAGATAAATTGAGTTAAGTAGCTTGGACTGGGCGTAGCCTGGGAGATTACATGAAGGACTGCGTATCGGGAACTTTCGAAGCAAGAAACACGCCGTGCAAATTTCAATGACAATTAATTATATTATTTAGCAAAGATTAACCTTGCAAGCGATGGTTGCTGCGGACTGGTTTCCCTTCATCTGTTTTAAATTATGACGTCATAGCCGTGTATGACGTGTACTGCTCGTGTGTACTATAATCGATGTGTCGAACTTGATTTTATAACAACAAAAACAAAATTAAGTGACAATTACACAGCTAAGTCCTAAAAACTACAGAACTGGTATTCCAACAGATTGGTTTCATTACAGATATGTCAAATATCGTTATTACAGTTGTTGGAACTCAGGGCTAACTTTCTTTGAGAGAGAGAGTGAAATATAATACAATATTAAGCATGATATGTGACAAGAAATACTTAAATAAATCATATTTTTATATCTATATATGTATGTGGCTCTTTGGTTGACTTGTTAATAATCTGAATGTTCAGCTTCTTGGTTAACTCTCTATGTTTATTATCTGTGTGTCCATCTCCTTGGTTAACTGTGTTTATTATCTGTGTGTCCATCTCCTTTGTTAACTGTGTTTATTTTCTGTGTGTCCATCTCCTTGGTTAACTATGTTTATTATCTCTATGTCCATCTCCTTGGTTAAATCTCTGTGTTTATTTTGTGTTTATCCTTATAGAAAGTGTTGTATTTTCCTTCAGGTTAGACCGATAACACAGTTGATTATTCGGATAGTACTTAACATAAAACAGTTGTCACATATTCGAAAATATCACCTGTAGAAACTTTTTTTTATAAATATTGTGGTTGCAGCGTGCCCATCTGAGTGAAAACCGAACTAGACCGATTCACTCTCTTCTTCATGCCTATCAATTTCGTGTTATTTTATCACAAGACAGTAGATGAACCGTGGAAATAAAAACATGAATTAGAGAGATGGAGATAAATCAACAAATAATAGAGAAGGTTCTGTCTTCAGTTTAATAACACCAGTTAACGCATTCCAATTGGAATAATGAGGAATTTCTGCTTCATCATTCTTTCTTATATTTATTTTAATTCTGTATTTTTGTTTTTTCACATGTCACCATATTCCATCACGTGTTCTATCTCGTACGGACCCATACAATCCCAGAACTAAAGGTTGTTTAGAGGTTCGGCGTGGCGGAAGAGGAATCCGAGAGTTACTTGTTCGTGTCTCGTCATCGCAAAAACCACACTCCGCGCACTGGAATCATGGGAGAGTAATAGAAAACGATGGTCAAATTGTAGAGTATCTCAACCGTTGGCGGCGGTTGCTTTTGACGAGCATCTTTACTTTTGATCTTATAGTTATGAAAAGCAGGTAAATCCTTCGTTAGTTTGGCGAGAACATAGAAAGGAGAGAAGTTTCATTTTCTCATTCCCGACAACACGGTAAACGAAATTTTCGTTCGTTTTGCGATTTGGAAGCCTGGTTCAGTTACTATTAATTATTATTCGTTGTTCAAATATAACAAAAAATGGCGACATCATTTCCAGAGATAAAAGTAAAGTCTCTCATGATTATGTTTTTACAGTTTCATCAGCGGTTATTTTTACGGACGACTAAGAGCAGCTCGATCCAGGGTTGGATCCCCCCACCCCGGTGGACATATCGCATATCGTGTTTTGTCAAGTTTAAGAACCAAATAAATATAATAAAAGAGTTTAACGAAAACGCTTAAACGTTTAAGAACCTTATGAAACAAATTACAATTATACGGATATTAAAGGCCTGGCATGGCCTAGCGCGCTAAAGCGTGCACTTCGTAATCTTAGGGTCGCGGGTTCGCGCCAAACCTGCTCGCCCTCCCAGCCGTGGGGACGTTACAATGTTTCGGTCAATCCCACTTTTCGTTGGTAAAAGAGTAGCCCAAGAGCTGGCGATGGGTGGTGATGACTAGCTGCCTTCCCTCTAGTCTTACACTGCTAAATTAGGGACGGCTAGCACAGATAGCCCTCATGTTGCTTTGTGCAAATTTCAAAAACAAACAAACAAACATAAGGATATTAAATGGAAACGTGTATACGTGTAACATAATATAATGTTTGAAGACCACAAGGAACCCGTTAGTCCATCTCGGCTGTTCTATCCTCTAATCCAAACTAAAGCTATTAAAGAAATAAATTTAAAAACATTAAAACCAATCCTTGTTATTCATATATCTATCAAGCTTTTTAATTCACTTAACTTAACTACCTTCACAACATCTGAAGACAACCCATTCCATAGGCCAACAACCTATTTGAAAAACAAAATTGTCTTAGCTGAAGACAGGTTTTCCATTGTCTGAATCAGATCCTCTTACAATCAACTTCAATCATTCCCCATGTAGGTCCGGCATGGCCAAGCGTGTTAAGGCGTGAGACTCGTAATCTGAGTGTCGCGGGTTCGCATCCCCATCGCGCCAAACATGCTTGTCCTTTAAGCTGTGGGGCGTTATGATGTTACGGTCAATCCCACTATTCGTTGGTAAAAGAGTAGCCCAAGAGTTGTTGGTGGGTGAGATGACTAGCTGCCTTCCCTGTGGTTTTACACTGCTTAATTAGGGACGGCTAGCACAGATAGCCCTCGTGTAGCTTTGTGCAAAATTAAAAAAAAACAAAAACAAAACAAACGTTCCCCCTTTATTCAAGGAACTTAAACTTTCCTCAGATGACAGTCTTTTCATTCTAGGCAGTTCTCCTCTGAACCCTTTCCAACAATTCTATGTCTTTCCTAAGGTAAAGAGCCCAAGACTGAACACAATACTCCAAGTGTGTTATAATCAGGGACGTGTACGATGAAATTGTGACCTCTTTAGACTTGTATTCAATGTCACCCTGGATACAACTTAAATTCGTATTTGCTCTACCACTAGTGACATTAACGAATGTCAACTATTACACTAAGATCCCTCACCTTCATAACTCTGTTATGCTTTCCCCATCCAAATTCTAATTATGATAATATTACATTTATTATTAATTAAAAATTATCTGTCATTCATTTGTCCACTTCAATAAATTCTCTAAAACATTTTATAAAGCAACAGAATAGATTGCAACACACAATAACTTAATATCATATTTAAGTAACAAACCATTTTTCATCTATGTTATCAATGTATATCTTGAAGAGTCTGAAGACGTAACCCTGAGATACATCATTTTAAACATTAATCCATTTAAACTGAACTCCATTTATGACAATCCTCTGTTTTCTTCCATCAAGTCACTTTAACCAGTTACTCAACTCTTCCCCACACCTATAGAGATAAGATTCTTTACAAAACTTTAATGTGGCAATTTGTCAAGTGTTTTCTGAAACTATAAATAGTCCATAACTACATCCTCACCGTCATCTACACAAACAGTAATATTTTCAAAGAATGTAAAAAGATTTGTAACTCAAAACTTTCCCTCAGTGAAACCACGTTGACTCTGATGAAATTATAAATTTGTTAATTTTTTTTAAATCAACAAGATAAGTACATGTAATGAAAAGTTTAGAGTCGTAGGAATCTTTAAATAAACGAGATAAAAATGTAATAAAATATTTATAGGTGTCGGGATCTTTAAATAAACGTGATACGTATGTGTGATGAAAAGTTTACACGTGTAGACATTTTTAAATCATCAAAATATGGATTAGTATTGAAAATATTACATGTGTAGGAAACCTAATGAATAACATAAGAATATGTAATCACACCTAATCAATAACATAAGAATATGTAATCACACCTAATCAATAACATAAGAATATGTAATCACACCTAATCAATAACATAAGAATATGTAATCACAAGTATAGGAATTTTTAAATCAAAAAGAAAAGAATATGTAATGAAAAATTAACAGGTGTCGGAATATATGAATCAACGAAACGAGGATATGTAATGAAAAATTAACAGGTGTCGGAATATTTGAATCAAGCAAATTAATATATGTAATCTAAAGTTTACAGGTGTTGATGTCTTTAAGCCAAATACTTGGAGGTATGTAATGAAACGTTTACAGGAGTAAAAAAATTTAAATCAAGAAAGTAAAAATATGTAAATTTTACAGGTATAAGAGTATTGAATTCAACAAAATATGTATTTGTAATGAAAATTTTAAGCGTGTAAGAATCTTTAAATCAACGAGATAAGTATATGTTATGAAAGGTTTACAGGTGTAGGTATCTTTATATCAACAAAATAAGAATATCTAACCCAAATTTACAGTTGTAGAAATCTTTAAATCAAAGAAATTATGTTGTGTAATGAAAAGTTAACAAATGTGGAATCTTTAAGTCAATGAGACAAGGATATGTAATATAAAGTTTACATACGTAGAAATTTTTAAATCAAGAAGATAAAAATATGTAATGAAAAGTTCATTAGAGTAGGAATCTTTCAATCAAAGAGATTAGGATATGTAACTGAATGTTAACATTTGCAATAATCTTTAAATCTACGAAACAAAAAATATAATGAAAATATTACAGGTGTAGAAATGTTTAAATCAATGAGATAAGGATATGTAATTTAAAGTTTACATGTGTAGAAATTATTAACTCAAAGAGACAAGTACAAGAAATCAAAAGTTCACATATTGTGAGTTAGTAGTGTTACTAATATTGTTAGTCAGTGGTACTACTAATAGTTAATGGTATTACTCGTATTGTTTGTTAATGGCATTACTAATATTGTTAGTTAGTGGTAAAACTAATAATTAGCGGTATTATTAATATTGTTAGTTATTGAAATTACAAATATTTTTTGGTATTATTAATAATTTAAGTTAGTGGTATTACAAATAGTTTGTGGTATTACTAATAGTTAGTAGTATTACTAATCATTAGCGGTATTACTAATATTGTTAGTTAGTGGTATTACTAATAATTAATAATATTGTTAATATTGTCAGTGGTATTACTAATATTGTTAGTTAGTGGTATTACTTCTAATTAGTGGTATTACTGATAGTTAGTGGCATTACTAATATTGTTAGTTAGTGGTATTACTGATAGTTAGTGGCATTACTAATATTGCTAATCAGTGGTATCGTAAAAGTTTTTGGTGTTACTGATATTGTTAGCTAGAGGTATTATTGATATTGTTAATTAGTGCTGTTATTAATAATGTTAGTGGTATTACTAATATTGTTTATTAGTGGTATTAGCAATAGTTAGTGGATTTACTGCTGTTGTTAATTAGTAGTAGTACTAATATTGTTAGTTAGTGGTATTACTAATATTGTTTGTTAGTGGTGTTACTATTATTGTTAGTTAGTGGTGGTACTATTTTTGTCAGTGGTATTATTGAGACTGTTAGTCAGTGGTATTAATCATAATGTAAGTTAGTGGAATTACAATTAGTTTGTGGTATGACTAATACTTATTGGTATTAATAATTTTCTAGTTAGCAGTATTAGTAATCGTTAGTGGCATTACTAATATTGTTAGTTAGTGGTGTCACTAACATTGTTAGTGGTATGACTAATAGATAGTGGTATTATTAATATTGTTGGTGTTACTAATATTGATAGTTAATGGTATTACTAAAATTGTTAGTTACTGGAATTAATAATATTGTTTATAGTGGTGTTGTTGTTAATATTGTTAGTTAGTGGTATTACTAATAGAGTTTCTTAGTGGTATTACTAATGTTGTTACTTAGTGGTGTTACTAATATTGTAAGTTAGTTTTCTTATTAATAGTTAGAGGAATTACTAATATTGTCATTTAGTGGTATTACTATTATTGTTAGTTAATGGTATTACAAATATTGTTAGTTCGTGGTATTACTGATATTCTTAGTTAGTGGTATTACTAATATTGTTAGTTATTGGAAATAATAATATTGTTAGTTAGTTGTTTTACTTTTACTGTTAGTTAGTTTTATTACTAATATTGTCAGTTTGTTGTATTACTGATAATGTTAGTTTGTGGTATTACTATTAGTTAGTGGTGTTACTAATATTTAGTTGTATTACTGATACTATTAGTTAGTGGTGTTACTAATATTGTCAGTTAGTGGTGTTACTAATATTGTTAGTTAGTGGTGTTACTAACATTGTTAGTTCGTGGTGTTACTAATATTGTCAGTTAGTGGTGTTACTAATATTGTTAGCTAGTGGTGTTACTAATACTGTTAGTTAGTGGTGCTACTAATATTGTTAGTTCGTGGTGTTACTTATACTGTTAGTTAGTTGTATTACTAATATTGTTAGTTAGTGGTGATACTAATATTGTTAGTTAGTGGTGTTACTAATACTGTTAGTTAGTGGTGTTACTAATATTGTTAGCTAGTGGTGTTACTAATACTGTTAGTTAGTGGTGCTACTAATATTGTTAGTTCGTGGTGTTACTTATACTGTTAGTTAGTTGTATTACTAATATTGTTAGTTAGTGGTGTCACTAATATTGTTAGTTAGTGGTGTTACTAATACTGTTAGTTAGTTGTATTACTAATATTGTTAGTTAGTGGTTTTACTAATACTGTTAGTTAATGATATTACTAATATTGTTAGTTAGTGGTGTTTCTAATATTGTTAGTTAATGATATTACTAATATTGTTAGTTGGTGGTGTTACTAATACTGTTAGTTAGTGCTTTTACTAATATTGCTAGTTAGTGGTGTTACTAATATTGTTAGTTAGTGGTGTTACTAATATCGTTAGTTAGTGGTTTTATTAATATTGTTAGTTAGTGATGTTACTAATATTGTTAGTTAGTTGTATTACTAATATTGTTAGTTCGTGGTGTTACTAATATTGTCAGTTAGTGGTGTCAATAATATTGTTAGTTAGTGGTGTTACTAATACTGTTAGTTAGTGGTGTTACTAATATTGTTAGTTAGTGGTGTTACTAATACTGTTAGTTAGTTGTATTACTAATACTGCTAGTTAGTGGTGTTACTAATATTGTTAGTTAGTGGTATTACTAATATTGTTAGTTAGTGCTGTTACTAATATTGTTAGTTAGTGGTGCTACTAATATTGTTAGTTCGTGGTGTTACTAATACTGTTAGTTAGTGGTGTTACTAATATTGTTAGTTAGTGGTGTTACTAATACTGTTAGTTAGTTGTATTACTAATACTGCTAGTTAGTGGTGTTACTAATATTGTTAGTTAGTGGTATTACTAATATTGTTAGTTAGTGGTGTTACTAATATTGTTAGTTAGTGGTGTTACTAATACTGTTAGTTAGTGGTGTCACTAATATTGTTAGTTAGTGGTGTTACTAATATTGTTAGCTAGTGGTGTTACTAATATTGTTAGTTAGTGGTGTTACTTATACTGTTAGTTAGTGGTGTTACTAATATTGTTAGTTAGTGGTGTTACTAATACTGTTAGTTAGTTGTATTACTAATATTGTTAGTTCGTGGTGTTACTAATATTGTTAGTTAGTGGTGTCACTAATATTGTTAGTTCGTGGTGTTACTGATACTGTTAGTTAGTGGTGTTACTAATATTGTTAGTTAGTGGTGTTACTTATACTGTTAGTTAGTTGTATTACTAATATTGTTAGTTAGTAGTGTCACTAATATTGTTAGTTAGTGGTGTTACTAATACTGTTAGTTAGTGGTGTTACTAATATTGTTAGTTAGTGGTGTTACTTATACTGTTAGTTAGTTGTATTACTAATACTGTTAGTTAGTGGTGTTACTAATATTGTTAGTTAGTGGTGTTACTAATACTGTTAGTTAGTGGTGTCACTAATATTGTTAGTTAGTGGTGTTACTAATATTGTTAGCTAGTGGTGTTACTAATATTGTTAGTTAGTGGTGTTACTTATACTGTTAGTTAGTGGTGTTACTAATATTGTTAGTTAGTGGTGTTACTAATACTGTTAGTTAGTTGTATTACTAATATTGTTAGTTCGTGGTGTCACTAATATTGTTAGTTAGTGGTGTTACTAATACTGTTAGTTAGTGGTGTCACTAATATTGTTAGTTAGTGGTGTTACTAATACTGTTAGTTAGTTGTATTACTAATATTGTTAGTTAATGATATTACTAATATTGTTAGTTAGTGGTGTTACTAATATTGTTAGTTAGTGGTTTTACTAATATTTTTAGTTAGTGGTGTTACTAATATTGTTAGTTAGTGGTGTCACCAATATTGTTAGTTAGTGGTGTTACTTATACTGTTAGTTAGTGGTGTTACTAATATTGTTAGTTAGTGGTGTTACTAATACTGTTAGTTAGTGGTGTTACTAATATTGTTAGTTCGTGGTGTTACTAATATTGTCAGTTAGTGGTGTTACTAATATTGTTAGCTAGTGGTGTTACTAATACTGTTAGTTAGTGGTGCTACTAATATTGTTAGTTCGTGGTGTTACTTATACTGTTAGTTAGTTGTATTACTAATATTGTTAGTTAGTGGTGATACTAATATTGTTAGTTAGTGGTGTTACTAATACTGTTAGTTAGTGGTGTTACTAATATTGTTAGCTAGTGGTGTTACTAATACTGTTAGTTAGTGGTGCTACTAATATTGTTAGTTCGTGGTGTTACTTATACTGTTAGTTAGTTGTATTACTAATATTGTTAGTTAGTGGTGTCACTAATATTGTTAGTTAGTGGTGTTACTAATACTGTTAGTTAGTTGTATTACTAATATTGTTAGTTAGTGGTTTTACTAATACTGTTAGTTAATGATATTACTAATATTGTTAGTTAGTGGTGTCACTAATATTGTTAGTTAGTGGTGTTACTAATACTGTTAGTTAGTTGTATTACTAATATTGTTAGTTAGTGGTTTTACTAATACTGTTAGTTAATGATATTACTAATATTGTTAGTTAGTGGTGTTTCTAATATTGTTAGTTAATGATATTACTAATATTGTTAGTTGGTGGTGTTACTAATACTGTTAGTTAGTGCTTTTACTAATATTGCTAGTTAGTGGTGTTACTAATATTGTTAGTTAGTGGTGTTACTAATATCGTTAGTTAGTGGTTTTATTAATATTGTTAGTTAGTGATGTTACTAATATTTTTAGTTAGTTGTATTACTAATATTGTTAGTTCGTGGTGTTACTAATATTGTCAGTTAGTGGTGTCACTAATATTGTTAGTTAGTGGTGTTACTAATACTGTTAGTTAGTGGTGTTACTAATATTGTTAGTTAGTGGTGTTACTAATACTGTTAGTTAGTTGTATTACTAATACTGCTATTTAGTGGTGTTACTAATATTGTTAGTTAGTGGTATTACTAATATTGTTAGTTAGTGCTGTTACTAATATTGTTAGTTAGTGGTGTTACTAATACTGTTAGTTAGTGGTGTTACTAATACTGTTAGTTAGTGGTGTTACTAATATTGTTAGTTAGTGGTGTTACTAATACTGTTAGTTAGTTGTATTACTAATACTGCTAGTTAGTGGTGTTACTAATATTGTTAGCTAGTGGTATTTCTAATATTGTTAGTTAGTGGTGTTACTAATATTGTTAGTTAGTGGTGTTACTAATACTGTTAGTTAGTGGTGTCACTAATATTGTTAGTTAGTGGTGTTACTAATATTGTTAGCTAGTGGTGTTACTAATATTGTTAGTTAGTGGTGTTACTAATATTGTTAGTTAGTGGTGTTACTAATACTGTTAGTTAGTTGTATTACTAATATTGTTAGTTCGTGGTGTTACTAATATTGTTAGTTAGTGGTGTCACTAATATTGTTAGTTCGTGGTGTTACTGATACTGTTAGTTAGTGGTGTTACTAATATTGTTAGTTAGTGGTGTTACTTATACTGTTAGTTAGTTGTATTACTAATATTGTTAGTTAGTGGTGTCACTAATATTGTTAGTTAGTGGTGTTACTAATACTGTTAGTTAGTGGTGTTACTTATACTGTTAGTTAGTTGTATTACTAATATTGTTAGTTAGTGGTGTTACTAATATTGTTAGTTAGTGGTGTTACTAATACTGTTAGTTAGTGGTGTCACTAATATTGTTAGTTAGTGGTGTTACTAATATTGTTAGCTAGTGGTGTTACTAATATTGTTAGTTAGTGGTGTTACTTATACTGTTAGTTAGTGGTGTTACTAATATTGTTAGTTAGTGGTGTTACTAATACTGTTAGTTAGTTGTATTACTAATATTGTTAGTTCGTGGTGTTACTAATATTGTTAGTTAGTGGTGTCACTAATATTGTTAGTTCGTGGTGTTACTGATACTGTTAGTTAGTGGTGTTACTAATATTGTTAGTTAGTGGTGTTACTTATACTGTTAGTTAGTTGTATTACTAATATTGTTAGTTAGTGGTGTCACTAATATTGTTAGTTAGTGGTGTTACTAATACTGTTAGTTAGTTGTATTACTAATATTGTTAGTTCGTGGTGTTACTAATATTGTTAGTTAGTGGTGTCACTAATATTGTTAGTTCGTGGTGTTACTGATACTGTTAGTTAGTGGTGTTACTAATATTGTTAGTTAGTGGTGTTACTAATATTGTTAGTTAGTGGTGTTACTAATACTGTTAGTTAGTTGTATTACTAATATTGTTAGTTCGTGGTGTTACTAATATTGTTAGTTAGTGGTGTCACTAATATTGTTAGTTCGTGGTGTTACTGATACTGTTAGTTAGTGGTGTTACTAATATTGTTAGTTAGTGGTGTTACTAATATTGTTAGTTAGTGGTGTTACTAATATCGTTAGTTAGTGGTGTTACTTATACTGTTAGTTAGTTGTATTACTAATATTGTTAGTTAGTGGTGTCACTAATATTGTTAGTTCGTGGTGTTACTGATACTGTTAGTTAGTGGTGTTACTAATATTGTTAGTTAGTGGTGTTACTAATATTGTTAGTTAGTGGTGTTACTAATACTGTTAGTTAGTTGTATTACTAATATTGTTAGTTCGTGGTGTTACTAATATTGTTAGTTAGTGGTGTCACTAATATTGTTAGTTCGTGGTGTTACTGATACTGTTAGTTAGTGGTGTTACTAATATTGTTAGTTAGTGGTGTTACTTATACTGTTAGTTAGTTGTATTACTAATATTGTTAGTTAGTGGTGTCACTAATATTGTTAGTTCTTTGTATCACTGATATTGTTAGCTAGTGGTATTACTAATATTGTTAGTTGTATTACTAATATTGTTAGTTAGTGGTGTTACTAATATCGTTAGTTTGTGGTGTTACTTATACTGTTAGTTAGTTGTATTACTAATATTGGAAACTAAGGTTCCTTTTATTATTTCTTAGTTTATCTTTCAGCTGTTCTTGTATGTTTTTTAATTTCGCGAAAAGCTACTCGAAGTCTATCTGCGTTAACTGTCCTAATTTGGCAGTGTAAGACTATAGAGAAAGCAGCTAGTTATCACCACCCACCGCCAACTTTTGAGGTACTCTTTTACTAACGAAGAGTGGGATTGGTATTCACGTTATAACGCCGCCATGGCTGAAAGAGCAAGCATGTTTGGTGCGGCCCGGATTCGAACCAGCGGTCCTCAGATTACCATTCGAACGTTTTATCCTATCTGGCCATACAGCGCCGTTTTTGTATGTCCAATTTGTAATGTACGTAGCTAGACTTATAGAAGGGGGTTCATTTTTTTCACGAGATCTGTTTGTTCTCTTGCCATCAACAAAGACAACCAAGAGAGATACTTGGAGTTTTCAAAACCTACTTCCTTATCATTCCCTTGTTCTCCAAACCATCCCCTCGTCTTTGGGAAAAACAAATGTAAGTTATAACAGACATTGTTGTTAGTACTGTTCGTTTTATTGCGAAACGATACACTTTGTAGACGTTTGGGTGTTTGTGACGCTGATGACAAATGTGTATGATACCTATGAGGTTTATTACAAATGAATGTTTGCAATGGTTCATCATAGGGAAAATATACACGTTAATAAATGATATGTCAGAACCTTATGACACACGAGCATTTGAAAGCATTTTGTTTTACCATGATATGTATGTATTCATCACCTTGAGTTGTATTCAAAAATGGAAAATATATGAGAGTAATACGTAAAGTATGTTTCATTACACGTCATTTCTTGGTTTC